>JAQZBX010056824.1:0-18103 GCA_029593785.1 Cabassous unicinctus
AAAAAAAAAAAAAAAAAAAGAGCTATTGATTATGTTTGTAAACTGGTCTGTTCCTCTGGGTGTGATACCCTTTGATTGTATTAGATTTAACGGAGACAGCTAAGATGGCTTTGACGAAATTATGTTAACTTTAAAAAAAAAAGAAATATGCAAAAGACTTGAATAGGTATTTTTCCAAAGCATATATCAATGGCCAAAGCATATGAAAAGATTCTCAACATCATTAGCCTTTAGGGAAATGCAAAACACTATACCAGTGAAATACCACTTCATACCTGAAAGGCTCCCTTTTCATTTAAAACTTGCCAAACAAATGCTGGAGATGATGGAGTGAATTGGAACTCTAGTGGATTATTGGAGAGAAAGTAAAGTGGTACAATCTCTGTGGAAAGCAATATGACAGTTCTTCAAAAAGTTAAATATAGAATTACCCTATGACCCCAAAATTCCACTTATTGGTATATACCCAAAGAAAGTGAAAACACAATCTCAGGGATGGATGTGTACAGCACATTTATAATAGCATTATTGAAAATAATCAAAAAGAATGTTGCCAAACAATGGGCTTGATGCCCAATGCACACATAAACTCATACCCTGAGACCACAATTTTGAGAAAAGGAAGAGTTTTATTGTGAGGTAGCCCAGCTAGGAAACTGCAGGCATATTCAAATCTGTCTCCTCAACTTGAGAAGTAATGGAGATTTATAGGATGGAAACAAAGAGAGGTGGGGACAGTAACAGGAATTTGGGTTTGCATATTCTAATTTGTAGTTTAGAGAATTGTCTACATACGGTAATATGTGAAATATGCCTCTGGAAAGGAGTTTCCTTACTGAGGGACTCCCTGTATTTCCTTTGATTCCAATGTCTCTTTATCCCCATAATCTTGGTTCTGAGGAAGGAGATTTTAATTCCTTGGGTCTCAAGGGAAATTCAAGGAGCAAGTGTTTGTGCATACTCCAGTCTCCCACCTGCAGCTGAGTTTGACTGCCTGTAATACAAGCTCAGAAAAAAATCTTTGTTATTGCAAAGTCCTGATAAGCAGGTTTTGGCCGGAATCTTGATTTTTAGTTTTGACCCCTGGTTATCTCACCCACGGTTTCTGGAGGAAACAATCTGAAGTGACCAAAAATAAATGATTAGAAAATATAATGGGGTACATAAACACAATAGATTACTATTCAGCTGCAAGAGAGTTTGAAGTTCTGAGATATTTTGCAACTTCCAAGTAACTTGAAAAATATGCTACTGAAATAAGGAACACACATTCAGGGCAAATATTGTGTGATTTCACTTAGATGTCTAGAAATGGTAAAATCACAGACACAAAAAGTCACCGTGAGATGGGGGTGGAGAATTGGAATAATTTGGGAAGAAAAACAGCAAAGAATATATTTTTTCTGAATAGCTTTAAGATATTCCAGAATGTCTTTCCTCACAAAGTATAAATTTTATTTAGGCTTTATTAAATTAATTGTTGACTTCAATATACACAATGTATCATATTTTGCAATAAAATAATGAGAAATTATTCCACATTCCTTAGAATTCTATTTACTGATGAAATCAAGGAAGACATTTAGTGGACTGAAAGTGTGCTTTTGTTATCAGAGCTGGTGTCCAGGTTACTGGCTATGTCATATAAAATAATTTAAGGACACACCATGGGTTATGCAAGGGAGTAAAGAGTTTGTTAAGAAATTAGAAAAGAGATAGACACTTGAGACATTGGTGTGGGCTACATTAGAGGGTGAGATGTCTCTAGTGGTTTCTGGTTTGATTGACTGACATTGGGGTTTAGGGTTTTTGTTGGTTGGAGTATTTCGGACAAAGATAGGGAAAATTCACTGGGTGGCTTTGTTTCTAGGTGTTTCTGTCTGGTGGTAATTGGCTTCTGGCTACTATCCTTGAGCCCTAATCTGGTGAGAGGTGTTTACAAAATTATGTGGTTGATGATGGTGGGGCCCTTTCTGTTTTTCTTTCTGTCATGTGGGAATATTGTAAGTTACATCCTGATAACACAGCTGCTGGGTGCAGGAGCTGCTAGCTGTTTTCTGATGACTTGTTTGTGTTAACATGTCTGTGGAAGTTTGCAGGGTGAAGGTTGTGCCTCAGGATTTTCTTCCAGGTGGTGTTTGTGTAACTCATTGAGTTTTCTGTCCTTCCTCCTGAGATCCCTATAATATCATGCCTCAATTCCCCCTGAGATAGTTTTCCACACTTAATTTTAAGGGGGAATTGAAGGGAGAAGGTGATTCTTCTGTATTTGCTTCCTGCCAGACAGGGTATAAAACTCTCATTCTATCTTATTGGGGTAAAGAGGATGAGTGCTTGCTTTAATGGTCAAGACTGGGTGCAATCCATGCATGAGAAGAAATTTGTTTGGGAATGCATTCATCCTGTAAGAAATAAATTGAGTTAGGATTTTAAATACTCTGGGGCCTACTAAGATTAAAGGAACACTTGTTAGCAGCAGAGTACCCCATTCTGTTTGAAATTAAAGGTTAGGAACTCCACATATGTGGAGATACACGCAAGACAGGGCTTCTGTGAGCAAGGCCTTAGATTTTTTTAGACATCAGGGTACAGATCCAGCAAGAGGTTAGGTTAAGTAGGGTGCTGGCCCTCTGGACAAGGTTGAATAAAGGGTGTTTTGTACTGGTTTTTTCTTTCTGGTAATTTGAAGCAAGGAAGTTAATTAAAAGAAGAATTTTAAGGATTGTCATGTTAGTACCTAAACAAATTGTATCTTGCAAGGGAGAGAGATTATAGCATTTTAAATAATAGAGGCTATAAGGAGGAAGCAACAATAATAGTGGGTTCCACAGGGTAAAGGCTGTGAGGGTGGTGTCATCACGTACTTAGCTTTTGTTTCTTGAAGAAATATTTTAGGCCACCTGGTATCTGGCACTTGAATGCCTTAGCAGGTGCTTCCAGTGTATTGGCACTTCCTTGAACAGCAGGCTTCACTCAGGATAAATGCAGCCAAGTGGTGCATGCCTTTAACTTTAACAGCTGTGGAACTGATTGGAACTACTTTCATTTTCGCTTTAATTGGGAGTGAGGCCTACTTTCCTGTCAGATTTTGATCAGAACCTGGTCTCCAGGTTTTACTTTATGTAAGGGCAAGTCATGTGTGGGGCTAGGGAGGATTTTGTTCCCAAGCTTCTGAATGATTTGATGAGTTTTTCCTAGGTTTATAAAATATTTGGTGAGTTCCAGTGTTTCCTGGCCCAGCACCAGGTTCTGGGTTAGAAAATGTTGCTATAGGGTAAATGAAGTTGGAATGCCCTTTCCATGAAACCAAGGCCCTGGAATAAGGATGGCTTGGTCTGGCCAGCCACCTGACCCTCATAAACAGGGGGTTGGATGTAAGCATCAAAGGAGTACCTGCTATAATAATCAGGAGGTCTGGTAATTGTTAACTAGTAACCCTTGTATCCCACTGTTTGTAACCTTATAAAAGCTACCATGTCTGCTAGGCAGTACAGAGCAGGGTGTAGAGTACTCCTTGGCTGTTTACTACTGGGTTATGTAAGTGATAAGGGTGGAGCTTCCCCTGGACTGCTGCCACTGGGTTCTGTGTATGAGTCAGTAATAAAGGCATGACTGTTGCTGGGCTCCTTTGTGGTTTCTCTGGAATATCAAATTAGTTGATTGGGCTTGACCATCTCTTTTACAATTGGTGTAGATGGCCGGCCAGTGTCTCTACCTGTGTTAAAGTTGCCCATATATCATTTTGAAGGGACTAAGCTGAAGTAGGTCTTTTGGAGATATATGCAGCCTCAGCAAATCCTTGGGTAGATTGGTGACCCAAGGTGATGTAGTTTCCTAGCAAAGTTTGACCAGAACTGGTTTTAAGTTTTGTTGGCTTTCTTTTTCTCTATTTTCCCTGAGGATCTCAAGGAACTATAAAGATAGTATTTAATTCCAAGAGCAGCCAATAGGCTTTAGATTATTTTACTAGTAAAGGATGGCCCATTGCCACTTTGGAGGGACTTAGGATTCGGAACCTGGGGATGATTTCTTTAGGAGGGCCTTAGCCACATTTTTAAGTTTCTTTTCCTGTGGGAAATGCCTTCACCCATTCAGTAAAATTATTAATTAGTACTAAGAGGCAATTATATCCCAGGCAAGATGGAATATGGGTAAAGTCTATCTGCCAGTCCTCCCCAGGGTATGATCCCTGTCACTGGACTGGAGGGGTTTAAGGGAGGATGTTTGTTAAGACCCCCATTGTTTCTTTTGAGACAAAAGCCTACTAGAGCATTTAGGACACTGTTTTGTTACCATCCATGCGAGGCTATCCCAGACTGATACAAGGGATGTGGGGGAGTTGTTGATATGTTCCCTGACACTAGAAGAGACATATTGAACAGAAGCAGAGTAACTATGGGAGTTTATGGGTTCTGGGACTTGCCCCCTAGAAGGGTGGCTATGATTTATAGTTATTAGTAAAATCTCCAATTAAATAAGGGAAAGCTTTTCCAAGGAAGACAAGAGCCACTGGAGGCCATATCTGCATACCCAACAGTCTATTTGGTTGTGTGTAGCTGCCATGGTGGCAGGAAGAATAGCCTAAGAATGCAAACATAAGTGTTTTATGGGTACCCAGAGAGCAAGATCTTCTCCAGTAAGCAAAATTACAGTTGAAGTTTCTCCCATAAGTTTTAAGAAATAAGCCTCCAATGGGCATGTTTCAGTTTTGCAATACAATACATGTTCCCTCATGGGAGCAGGCTTTAATGACAATTGTGTTTGTTTAGGTTCTACCCATATTACTCTGGCAATTATTGCTCCACTTTGTGTGTTCTTTACACAGCCAGAAACCTGCAGCACCATTTGTCCTGAAGAGAACAGAAAGATAGGCTCCAGTGCTCCACCAGTCCGGTGCATAGTGCCTTCTGTCAATATGAAACAAATCCAGTCAGGAGGAAATGTCCACTGTTGTCTAGGGATACAGAGCCATCAATGACTGGCAGAGGTGCAAGAGTCCAAAGCAGCAACATTTTTCCATCTATTTCAGGAGCATGAACAGATGTGGCAGATACCGTCATTGTTTTAGGTGTTATAGTGACCCTCCCAGCCAATAATTCAGAAGGGAGACATCATGCATGTTACTGGGGCTTGATTTAAATGAAACAAAGCCCAACACTGAATTTTATCCCCTTATTGTATGGCTTTATGGATATGTCCACTGCTGTAAGGCACTATCCATGGCTGAATCTGAGAACATCCTGTAAAATTTTGTAAGATATAAACTATCATACAAAACATAAATTGGTATAAAACTAGAATACTTTATGGGAATACCCAATGCCCTATCCATGCACCAGCCCTTGGCAGCCCCTTGATGGCCATGTTTTTTGTATGGCCACAAGGCTGCTGCTTCTGCAGGAGTGGAGCAGACCGTTCAGACCTGGGTCAGAGCATCTGCTTCTTGATTCACAGGAAGAGAAGTTTCCATTACATATAAAATTTAAAATAATGGAAATCATGATTAATAACATACTGTTATTTAATATGCAGAAATCATTGTTAAATCCCTAAGAATTTTATACAAGTATTAAGTATTTATATGTTGAAGTATTTATATGAACATTTCACCTATATAACTTTAACAGAAATTTAGACAATCCATTATAATTTTTATAACACTCTCTAAACACTTTTCATTCAACTTATAACATAGCAAACGAACCTATTTTTATTACTTCACTTTTTACAAAGTGAAATAACAAGTCTCTTGCAATAATTTGAAATAGAAAGATACATCTTAGGGTTTGACCTTGAAAAAGTAGCGTTATTAGGTTTGAATGTTATATTCTTTTAAAATGAGTAGACTTTTTACACAACCAAGGACACACAAATATAAAATACAAGAAGCTATTTTTATAAGACAGACTTTCTGCTTTGTATACTAATGTTTCAGGAGAAAATTCATAACTTTCTACTAAAATAGACGAATGATTTAAGAAAATTTGTCACTTTAACAGAGAATTAAATTTTAGTTTTGCATCAATATAATATTTGATACTAATGCTTTTAAAACTTTATAGACACATTAAATATTACCCAAATTTGACCGCAAAAATTGATTTTCCATGAACCTTCTGTACTTTCTGTATTCATTCAGGTTTTGTCCCACATTCATTTTTTTCTTAACTAGTTGCTACATCTTAAGACAAAATTATTTCATAATAAAAGAAAACACATTTTATATACCTTACATACTGAAGTTTCTAAAATGATCTTAACCAGTCTCCAAACAAACCTCTTACAATATACAGTTACCATTAAAATTAAACTTATCAGAGTAATGACTTAATTCGTTTATATTCAAAAATAACTTTTCACTTTTAATACCTAGTAGCAAGCAATCCAGGAACATTGATAGCTCATAGGGAATGGTTTTCAGAAATATATTCTTTTGTTTACTATTTTATCAGCATTTCGGTGAGATATATTATGAAATATTTACAAGGACACATTTCTGAAAGTTTTCTGGAGGTGAGTTGGCAGGGGATGCTTATTGCTATCAGGGCTAAGCCATGATTGAATTGCAGGCTTAGAAAGTAGCCAACATTTTTCTGTTTTTCTTTAATAGAATTTTAAAATTGTGAATAACTTTAAAAACATACAGGACAGTCAGGTTCTAGAACATACCACAGTTGTTTCAATTATAAATTAGAAGAGAAATTCCATAGTTTTTCATAGCTTTCAAGGCCCTTTATCACTGAAATTTTATCATTGAACTATTTCATTTTAAGCTGTTAAAAGTTTTAAATAGGGAAATTGCAAGATAAATTATGACTCTTAATTCCCTGGCTTAGTGAAGCAGGCTATTTAGGAAATCAATAGATGGATCTGAAACCTGGCAAGAAGTCCACGTGTCCTCCAGTATCCCAAGATGGCTGCTGAAAGAACCTGTGGAAGTCTCCCATTCAGAACAAGATTTCTTCCAGAAGCCAGGAGAAGCCCCAGATATTCTCCAGGGGGTTATCTTTGGGCACTCCAGGGGGATTGATGGGTCAGGTAATCAATCTAAGCAGCAAACAGCTGTGACTCCTCCCCTGTCATTAGCAAAGGGATGGGATAATTAAAGGATTAAAAATCTAGTGGGAAACCAAACCCGGCTCTCCCCCTTCGCCCGCTCCCACATGTATAGTCTATAATGGGGAATTAAAGTCTGTAAATCAGCCCTCTTTATCACTCTTCAGCCCCTTCCTCTCTACCTGTGGCCCATGATCTATTATTTTCTCCCATTTCTCTTCCCTCCCTACCTTAATAAATTACTGCCTTAACTAATTGGCTTGTTCTTGAAATTAATTGCTCACTGCTTAGCCAAGAATCTAGAAAAAAATCCAGCAACACTAGTAGATAAGACCTTCAAGCTAAACTTACATCTCTTTATCCTGTAACACCCAACCCCACTAAAATTGAATTTCCCTATCCTGTGACACCCAGGCCTTCCCACATATCTCTTGCAAGGAAAAGGCCCTGAGTGGACTGGGTAAGTCAAGAAGTTTAGGAAAAACGCTTCCCTTTCCCAATACTTTTTATATTAGATTTCTATATGACCTTTCAATCCAGCTTAGCTTTTTAAATTTGGGCTCCAGAAATATTCATTTACTTATATAAGCACTTTTTTTTAACTTTTAACAATTTGAATAGAGCACTTTTAAATATTTTTATTTAATTGGATGTTACCATCCTGAGGTATGAAAATATACACTAAACAATAAGCAGACACAAATAGAGAGTTAGGCATAGCTCACTAGTGTTACTTATAATTTTCATTGTTTTACAATATAAGTTTAACTATAAAATAACATTATATTCAAAGATCTCTTCATGTTCGTGTTTTATTATTCTCAACATTTCCTAGACCACTTTGTAAGGTGAGCTGGCTGGGGTCTGATAGCTAGAGTCAGGACCCTCAGTGGCTTAGCCTGTGGTAGAGGGGGCACCCAGCAGCTCTTGGACAAGTGGCTGATCTCATGCTTGGCCTCCTTTGTTTTTTTAAATATAATTTGTGTGTCTCTCTGTTTTTTTTTGAGGCTCAGGCAGAAACTAGCATTTTTTTTCCAAACTACTTTTTCTCACTGTGACAGTTGTAAAAAAAAAAGCTGAAGTTAACAGGTGTTGGCTAGAATGTGGAGAAATTCTAAGCCTTGTAACTTGCTGCTGGGAATGTGATATGATGCAACTGCTGTGGAAAAGAGTTTGGCCATTCCTCAAAATGTAAATCATAGAATTACCGTGTTGTCCATTGCTTCCACACCTAGGTATATGTATCAGCAAATTGAAAACAGATATTTAAAGACAATCTTGTGTATGGATGTTCATAGAAGCCCAATATACAAAGAGAAAAGATGGAAAGAAATCAAATGTCCATGAACTGATGAAGGGATAAACACATGGTGGTATATTCATTTGATGGTATATTTTTCTCCAAAAAAATTAAAGCACTGATACATGCTACACCATAGATGAAACTTATACAAACCACATTATGTGAAAAAGGCAGATTTAAATGGGTACATTTTGCCATTTGACTAGAACTGACATCTTGCAGCAATTCCCCAATATAATGAACAGAAAGAGAAAGAATGGAGGAGACTGCAATACATTTTCCAGGCCTTTTGGAGAACATGGAGTTGTTACTGTGGCCATATACATGCAAATGTACAAGAATGTTGATATTGTGAACATCAGGGAACTGGCACAGTAGAAAAAGGAATGCCCAATAAATGAGGCCATGACCAAACCGGAAGAGTCCATGATGCCACCTAAGAGTTTGTTGGCATGTTGAATGCAAACAAGTGAAGGGCAAGATTCTCATTAAAATAGGCTCAGGGGCCATTACTAAAAGTCAACATTTCTGCCGGTTTTGTCCCTGATGGTTCGGCTTTGGGGTCAGATGCATATTCCTTCCCTATCAATTGATCCATTCCCCCTGAAATAAAAGCCTCCCCATTCAGAAAAGACCTCTCCTGTAGGGCACACCACAAGGGTCATTTGTGTGCCTCTAAGCTGCTGTAAGTGACCCTGATTGCCCATGCCTGACTCAGAAATGTGACAATGCACCCTGGCCACAGCCAACCCAAAAGGGTTCTCCCTTTGGAGATCATCCTGCTATCTAGAGGACATACTCCTGAGAAATGGATGGCATAGAATTTGCTTGGGGGTAATAACAAATTCATTTTTGTTAAAATTAAAAGAACATTCATGGCACACATCCCCCAGGTCCAATTCTTCCATTGGTGTATCTAGGAAAATCACATACACAAAGTCCAACTCATTTGACATTTTTCTTTCTCTATAAACTGGGTAGGTAATGTAATTGGATAAGACTAAAGTAAAAGGAATATCTAACAAACAGAAGCCTTTATAAAGCACACAGATATTTTGGAGATTGTTGATTCTCACAAAATGTGCAATTTTTGATTTCCATGACAGTTTCTAGTGCCTTGAAAGCTGCTGCGTAGCCAAGTTTCCAGCATGCCATTTCCTAGCTGAGTCCTTAGGAGATCATGTATATTTTTACTACTCTGTCAAGACTCTGCCATTTCAACTAACCATGGAGATGTGGGCAGGAAGGGTGTTGGTGTATGGAACAACTGAATTCTGGTGATTTGCAGGTCAGTGGTTAAAACTACAATGGTGGGAGTGTTCTTTCAGAAAATATGGTAGGGAGGGTTACTGGTGTATGGTGTTAGGCATGGGGAGATAAGTGCGATAGGGAGCACCTGGGGCATGACTCTATAAAATATACAAGAGTTCACCTTCTCATAGTGTGTTATCTCAGTGGGGGCAGACCACAAAATAAACAAGAAAATATTAAACTGCCATCCCAGGGAGTTTGTTATATTCTGAATTAAAGGGACAAGTAGATCTCAAGAACATAGGCAGTGCCTAATAAAAGAAAACAAACCAATATGTCACTGTCATGAACTGATATTATATCCAAAGTTCTGTGATATGCTATGAATTACCTATGGCATGCTGCAAAAGCAGTGCTGAGAGGGAAATCTGTAGGCATAAATGCCTATATAAAAAAAAGAAGAAAGAGCTAAAATCAAAGACCTACCTGCAGACCAAGAAGATTTAGAGAAAGTACAACAAACAAATCTCAGAGCAAGTAGATTGAAGGAAATAACAAAGAATAAAGCAGAGCTGTATGAAATTGAAAATGAGAAAGTCCTAGAAAAAAATTAACATAACCTACAGCTGGTTCTTTGAGAAGATTAATAAAATTCAAAAACACTTAGCTAGACTAACAGAGAAGAGAAGATGCAAATATACAAAAATTTAAAAAATGAGGAAGGGAATATCAGCCAGTGATCCCACAGAAATAAAGTATCATAAGAGGATACTTAGAAAAATTATATGCTAACAAAATAGATAACTTAGATGAACGGAAAATTTCTAGAAACACACAGTGTACACTGAAAAAAAGACGAAACTGTTGAAATCAACAGACCTATCAAAAATAACCATTTTAAATTAGTAATCAAAAACTTCCCAGCTAAAAAGAGCCCTTGATCAGATGGCTTCGCAGGTGAGTTCTGCCAATCATTGGGAAAGAACCAAAAATTAGAAGTGGAGGGAACATTGCTTAACTCCTTCCATGAGGACAACATCACACTAATACCAAAGCCAAATAAAGATACCAAAAGAAAGAAAAATTACAGACCAAGCTCTCTAATGAACCTAAATGCTAAAATCCTCTACAAAATGCTTGCTAATTGTATTCAACAACACATCAAATGAATTACACACCAGGACAAGGTAAGTTTCCTCCCTGGTATGCAAGGATAATTCAACGTAAGAAAACATATCAATGTAATACAGCACATTAACAGATCAAAAGAAAAAAAATTACATCATCCTTTCAAGAGAATCAGAAAAAGCATTTGACAAAATATAGCATCCTATCTTGAGAAACACAACTCAAAAGATAGGAATAGAAGGAAATTACTAAAGGTTATATTTGAAAAAACCCACAGCTAACATTATAATCAATGCTGAAATGTTAAAGGCTTTCCCTCTAAGGTCTAGAACAAGACAAGGCTATCCTTTGTCACCACTCTTATTTAACATTGTGTCAGAAGTCTTGCACATTTAGGTGAGAAAAAAAAATGTGACATCCAAATTGGAAAAGAAGAAGTAAAAATTTCAATATTTGCAGAAGACTTGATAATATACATAGAAAGCCCTGCAAAATCTACAACAAAGCTTCTAGATTTGATAAATGTGTTCAGTAATGTGGCAGGATATAAGAACAACAAGCAAAAATCACTAGCTTTACTGTACAAGAATAATGAGCAAACTGAGGAAGAAATCAAGAAAAAAATTCAATTTACAATATCAACTAATAGATTCAAAGACCTAGGAATAAATTTAACTAAAGACTTAAAGGACTTGTACACAGCAAAATATTCAACATTGTTAAAGGAAATGAAAGTAGACATAAATAAATGGAAGAATATTCCATGTTCATTGATTGGAAGGCTAAATGTCATTAAAGTTTCTCTACTACCCCAATTGATTTACAGATTTAATGCAATTGCAATAAAAATTAAAACAGCAATTTTTACTGAGTTGGAAAAGCTAATTATGAAAATTATTTGAAAGGGAAAGGGGCTCTGCATAGCCCAAGAAATATTGTAAAAGAAATATGAAATGGAGGAATCACACGACCTGACTCTAAAATATACAAGAAAACTACAGTGGTCAAATCTATATGGTATTGGAACAAGAATTGACATACTGACTAACGATACATTACTGAGAGTTCTGATATAGATCCTTGCATATATGGTCAAATGATATATGACAAGGCCACCAATCCCACTCAACTGGGAGAGAAAGGCCTCTTCAACAAATGGTGCTTAGAGAACTGGATATCTATGTCCAAAAGAATGAGAGAGGATCACCATCTCCACCCTATACAAAAAGCAATTCAAGATGGATCAAAGAAATAAATATAATAACCAAGATCAAAAAGATCCTAGAAGATAATGTTGGGAAGCATCTATGAGATCCTGTAGTAGGAAATGGTTTCATAAAATTTACACCCAAAGGATGAGCAATAAAAGTAAAAATAGATAAATGAGAGTACCTTAAAATAAAATCTTTTGTCAAGAAAGTGAAAGGCAGCCTACTCAATGAGAGAAAATATTTGGTAAATATACAAATATCCTAAAAGGACCTAATATGTAGCGTATATAAAGAAAACCTACATCTCAAAAATAAAAAGTCAGAAAAACCATTTAAAAAATGGACTAGAGAGTAAATAGTCACTTTTCCAAAGGAGAAATACAAATGACTGAAAAGCACATGAAAAGATGCTCAATATCATTAGGTATTAGTGAAATGCAAATCATGGCTACAATGAGGTATCATCTTACAACTATAAAACTGGCATCTATTAAAAATAATAGAAGCCTACAAGTGTTGGAGAGGATGTGGAGGAAAGGGAACACTTATCTACTGCTGGTGGGAATGTAAAATGGGACAGCTATTGTGAAAGACAGTTAGGCCTTCTCTTAGGAAGCTAACTATACAACTGTCATATGATGCAGCAATCCCAATGCTGTGTATATACCAAGAAGAACTGAAAGAGGGCACACAAAAAGATATATGCACACCAACGTTCATAGTGGCTTTATTCACTATTGTCAAAAGATGGAAGCAACCCAAATGTCCATCAACAGAAGAATGGATAAGAAACTGTAGTATATACATATAATGGAATATTAATGAGCTGTAAGAAGGAATTCAGTATTATCACAAGGAATATCATGGATAAATCTTGAAGACCCTTTGCTCAATGAAGTAAGGCTTGCAACTGAAGGACAAATATTACATGACTTCACTGATATGTCTTAAGCAAATTGAGCAGACTCATAGAGCTAGAGTCTGGAAGACAAGTTTATAGGAGACAGAAAGGGGGTAAGGGGTGGTGAGCCAATGCTCAAATGAGCAAAATCTATCATAAGATGGAAAGGTGGGGTTAGGCATTGGATATATAAGAGAGTGGTGCAATGATCTGACTGGGTTCAGTGGTGCTGGTCTGTGAGGAGAATTAGGGTGGGTGTTTGTTTTGGAATTAACCAAGGAACAGAGGGGACTTTTGGAGGAAAGAGCAGGTGAACTCTGTTGATTTGTAGGTTGGTGGTTAAAACTACAGTGGTGGGAATGTTCTTCTGCCAAATATGGCATTACTTGTGTAGGGCATCTGGTAAGTCAGGATAGGTGGAAAAATATTCCTTGGGACACACCTCTCTGGAACATGTAAGTGTTCATCTTGTCATAGAGTGTTATCTCAGTAGATGGAGATCTGCATAATAAATGAGAAAATACTAAACTCCCATCCTGGGAACTCCTGTTATGTTCTGAATTAGAGGGACAAGAATATTTCTATAATATAAGCTGTACTTAAATAAAGAAAATAGACCAATATGTCAAGTTCTCAATATTATTGCAAGTAGTTATGAATCTTATACTTCGAAAATTGAAACTCAATGGTTACCATAGGTTTTGAGGTGTGAGGCAGGGAAGAATAGAATAGGTGGAACATAGGGCATTTTCAGGGTATTTGAATTTTTCTGCATGACCTTGCAATAAAGAATACAGGCCATTTTAAACTTAGTCAAAACCTTTACAAGTGTACATTACAAAATGTAAACCATAATGTAAACCACTGACCATCATTTGTAGTAATGCTTCAATAGTTGTACATCAAATGTAACAAATATACCATTCACATGTAAAATGTTATTAATCGGGGAGATTGGAAAAGAGGGAGGTCATTGGGTAAATGGGAATCCCCTATATATTTCATGTGGGTTTTCTTTTGCAACCTAATGCCTCATTGAAGAAACAATGAAAGCTATTAGACACCAGGGGAACTTATAGAAGAAATTGTCATTGTATATGCAAGATAACTGGTCTTAAAGTGATGAAAGGCACAATGTATTAAAAAAATTTATTTCATTTCAAAATTTGTTTTATTTTTGTATTTTATTTGTTATTTGTTAAATTATTATTATTTTCTAATAACTTTATGTATTTTTTTTGTTTCATATTTTGAGATGTTTTGGATGAGAGAAGGGTCACAACTCTGGCAGGGGAGGATCACTGGTGCAGGTTGTCAGTGATGGGGTGATGTGGGGAGGGTTCCACCTGGGGCATACGTCTATGGCATATTAATATGTTCAAGTGTTAATGGGGTATTGTCTCAGTAGGTGGAGCTCCATACAATAACCAAAAGTATATTGGATTTCCATTCTGGGAATTCCTGCTAAATTTTCTAACAAAGCAGCCAGAATCCCCCAAGTACAAGGGCAATGCCTAGTGAAGGAAAACAGACCATTATCTCAGGCGTTTGATATTGACAATTGTAATTATGAACACTTTCTTTTGAAATTAAAACTTCACCTAGTATTATATATTGCCTAAGACTTACCTCCTGAAATCCTACTTGTTGCTCAAATGTGCCCTTGCTCTATACCAAACTGAGCACATAAATGCACTACCTTCCCCTGGCATGTGACATGACTTTTGGGGATGATCATCCCTTACACGTAGGTATTCTTATCAGGCACTAATGAGCAATGCATTTGGAAAAAGACCTTGACCAAAAGGAGGAAATATTAAATACAAATGAGTTTTTATGGCTAAGGGATTTTAGTGTGAGTAGAGAGGTCATTCCATATGTTATGCTTATGCACCTCCCAACAAGATCTCATTGACTGCCACAGTAAAGAGTGCCCAAAACAGCAGGGCTCCTGAGGGTTCTAAAGACAGTCAGTCACTGTAAGCAGGGCAGACAAGCTCAGGAAATCAGCACCCTGTCTGTGGGCCTTATTTGGAATTTATACTTTACACTCTAACAGAGTTAGACTCATTTACAATTTCCCTACACATGGCTCTTCTAAACCTTTTAGTTGAACCTATAATTAGCACTATATTTGATACATGTATGTTCCAGAGACTCAAATATTTGTTCTATTCTTGTGCAGGCTGGCCTGTATCTCAGCAGAGCTGCAACACCTACTCTCCAGTTCACTGGACTCTTCCAGAACAACTAACAAGGAGATGATGATGGACAACACTCATCCCAAGGAACAGAGAGGTTCTACAAATTCAAACAAGAGAATTCCATCCATCTGTCCCTATGGGATCTAAGTCCCCTCACAATTAGAAACAGAGTGGGTATCACCATCCCAAAGTTCCTAAGATTGTGAAATGGACAATGAACTAAATTAGACTTATTAGTATATTATTGACTTATTATTATTCTAGGAATGGAAGAACTTTTATCATTGATATAAAGGCAATGGCCACCAGAGGTTCTTAGAGGAGAGAGAAGGAAGAATATGTGTAATATGGGGGCATTTTCAGGACATTGACATTGTCCTGCATGATATTGCAATGATGTATACAGTCCATTATACATTTTGTCATTACCTATAAGATTGTGTGGGTCAGAAGGTAAATTATAATGTAAACTATAATCCACAGTTAATAGCAATGCTTTAATATGTATTCATCAATTTTAACAAATGTATTACACTAATGAAAAGTGTTAATGTGGGAAAGCGTAGGAGATGGAGGAGTTGGGGCATATGGGAATCCCCTATTTTTTTATGTAACATTTATGTAATCTAAATGTTCTTTTTAAAAATAAATTAAAAAAATAAAGGAAAAGGCTAAATTTCCCAGCCCAAATGGAAATTACTACTTAGATAATTAAGATAACATTAATTTATTGTCCATTTAGTGTCTCATCTACAGATACACTCTTATATTTACCTGTTTTAATTTTGAGATTGGAGATTTGTGGAGTATTTCATGTAATCATTACTGAACATGTGTGTCTTTAAACATTTAACAGCCCAAGTTTAAAACAGAATATATGTGAAATACTTTAATCAGAGCCACTAACTTTCTTCTGCAAAGGCTCATTTAACAAATATTTTGGACTGTGTAGGCCAAAGATCTTTGTGTTAATTAAACAACTCTGCATTTGTGGCAGGAAAGCAACCAGAGATTATCAATATGTGCATCTGCTTGAGTGTCTATTTAAAACAGCGTATTTAAAAGAAACAGATGAATGGTCTGCTGGCCGTAATTCAGATTATAATCCAGTCCTGAGAAAATGGATCACAGACAGGAGGCCAGTTGTAAAACACATTGTTATGCAACTGGGTGAGGGTGATGGAGCAGTTGAGGTTGATTCCTTCAGGAAGTTCAAATAAATAGTAAGGAATTTAAGTTACTGAAAAGGAAGTTTACCACATCCCATATAAATTTCAGAAAGCCATCACATTTGAATGTCAAGCAAGACCACGAGAAGGAACTGGACAAAGAGCATGGGTTTTTTATAACAGTGTACTGTAAGGGGTGACAGATGGCCATGGAGGGGAGTCATATGCCATCAAGTTGAGGAGTTAAGTTTCCAAAAGTGCAAAAATGTTGAGAAAGTTCATCTGGCTTACACAGTCAACAGAGGTAATTCTGGATGTTCCATAGCAACTCAAAGATGGTGGTAGAGGTGAAACAGGTGTCACAAAAAGACAACTTGGACAGTAAGAACTATGTCAGGATGGGGAAAGGGATTCTGAGCTGATGGTCAGGAAAATGAGCAGCTTCCCAGTGAAGGTGACTAGGTACATAGACAGGAACAGCCCAAAGAGAGAGTTATGAATATCTGGCTTTTCAGAAAGTCCCAGGGGAAGAAATACTGGAAACCATATTCGGCTTTCTGGTTCCATATAAAGCAAGTGTCAGCAAAAGTGATGAAGAAGCAACATTAAATAAAACACACCTAACCAAGGTTGGCCCACATTTGGTATGTATAAGAATTTATTCCTTTTTCTGTCTAAATAATTTTCCTTTGTAGGGAACTATCATATTGTGTTACTCCAGTCATGTGTTGTTGGGCATTAAAGTTGTTTCCTTTTGGATATTAAGCAAGTTCATAGAGACAAAATGTATATTAGTATAGAGGTCTGGGGGAGAGGAAATTGGGAGTTATTGCTTAATAGGTAGGAATTTCTGGTTTGGGTGATGAAAAAGTTTTAAGTAATGTGTTGATATTAGCACAAGTTTTCAAAGCAATTGTTACTGAATTGTAGACTTAAAACTGTTTAAATTTCAAAATTTACCTTATACATGTTACTACAATTAACTAAATAACTAATTAATAAAGTAAAAATAAAAAATCTAACAAGCATCTCAAAAAGTCTATCACTTTAATCCAATGTATTGATGAGATGCTACCTATGCTTAATGGTCTCTTTCTTGTGAGCCAATTTGTGGTTTCCACATGACACCAGATTCAATACTGTCACCATTACCCAGAAAAGATTGACTCTAAACCTAAATCTTCATCTAAAGCAGACACCATGATTTCAACTGACGTGACATTAATCAGTAAGCTTTCATCATCTCAGATTATTTGCAAAATGTTCTCATTTCCTTGTATGTTGTGTTTTGATTGAGGGTCCATCTAGATTATATAGGATAGTCTCCCACATGCAAAATTTTTGGCATGATCACATTATAAATTCCCTCATCCTTTACAGGGCAATGTTTGAGATATTCAGACATGGGGACCTGATATCTTTGGGTGGCCATCAGTCAAATTACAGGTGATTTCTTGCAAGATGTGCTCCCTGCATGGTGCCCTGGGAGGAGGACCCAGTCAAGTTGACAAACTGCTACCTCTTGTGCTGGGCCATGCTGGACTCACTTCCTCTTTTAAGAGACATTTTAGATGTCATGAGGTGCACAGTAAATACATAGCTGAGAAATAGCCATGATTTCCTATGTGTATTAAATATATCTGATCAGTTAAACCTCACATCAACTCCACAAGGTTGGTGATATTTCTTTCAGTTCATAGTTCAGAAAGAAAAGGCTTAAATGTTTCATTTCCTGTCACAAGGGAAATCCTTAAGAATCCGTGTAAATTAATACTAGCAGAAGCTGAGTTGCTAAGTTCAAAATTTTACCAGGCAAAATCAGAACTGATGTGGGCAAAAGGAAGCTTTGTAGAGAAGAAACCCAAATACCTACTCCTGAC
>JAQZBX010056825.1:0-18103 GCA_029593785.1 Cabassous unicinctus
AGTACTGATCACAGGTTGTGGTGCTGACTAGAGCCAGCAGGTGAACCCTTCTACTGACCACAGATTGTGGTGCTGACTAGAGTCAGTAGGTGCACCTTTTTTGACCACAGGCTGTGGTGCTGACTAGAACCAGCAGTTGGACCCGTGTACAGACCACAGGTTGTAGTGCTGACAAGAACAAATAGGTGGATTTGTGTAGACCACAGGTTGTGCTGACTAGAACCAGCAGATGGACCTGTGTACAGACCACAGGTTGTGGTGTTGACTAGAGTCAGCAGGTGGACCCATATATAGACCACAGGTTGTGGTGATGACTAGAGCCAGCAGGTGGACCCATTTACAGAGGAGAGTATGGTGCTGAATAGAACCAGTAGGTGGATCTGTATACAGAGATGAGTATGTGGTGCTGATTAGAGTCAGCAGGTAGACCTGTGTACAGGACACAGGTTGTGGTGCTGACTAGAAGTAGCAGGTGGACCATGAAAGACTACAGGTTGTGGTGCTGACTAGAATCAGTAGGTTGACCATGTACAGACCACAAGTTGTGGTGCTGACTAGAACCAGCAGGTGGACCATGTACACAGCACAGGTTGTAGCGCTGACTAGAACCAGCAGGTGGACCCATATACAGAGTCCAGGTTGTGGTGATGACTTGAGCCAGCAAGTGGACCCATGTACAGAACACAGGTTGTGGTGATGTTTGGAACCAGTAGGTGAACCGTGTATTATTCACAGATTGTGGTGCTGACTATAGCCAGGATGTGGACCATGTACAGACCACAGGTTGTGGTGCTTACTAGAACCATCAGGTGGACCCGTATACACACCAAAGGTTGTCATGCTGACTAGAGCCAGCAGGTAGAACCTGTACTGACCGCAGGTTGTGGTGCTGACATAACCAGTAGGTGGGCCCGTGTACAGAGCAGAGGTTGTGTTGCTGTCAAGAGCCAGCAGGCGGACCCGTGTGCTGCCCACAAGTTGTGGTGTTGAGTAGAGACTGCAGGTGGACTGTGAGCTGACCACAGGCTATGGTGCTGGCTAGAACCAGCAGGTGGACTGTGTACAGACCACAGTTTGTGGTGCTGAGTAGATCCAGCAGGTGGACCTGTGTACTGATCACAGGTTGTGGTGCTGACTAGAATCTGTAGGTGGACCGTGAACTGACCATAGTTTGTGATGCTGACTAGAGCCAGCAGGTGGATCCATGTACTGAGCAGAGGTTGTGGTGCTGACCAGAACCAGTAGGTGGACCATGTATTTACAACAGGCTGTGGTCCTGACTAGAATCAGCAGTTGGACCCTTGTACAGACCACCAGTTGTGTGGCTGAATAGAACCAGTAGGTGTACAATGTACAGAGCACAGGTTGTGGTACTCACTACAACCTGCAGGCAGACCCATATACAAAGAACAGGTTGTGGTGCTGACTTTAGCCAGCAGGTGAACCCATGTATAGAGCACAGGTGGTGGTGCTGACAAGAACCAGTAGGTGGATCATGTACTGACCAATGTGTGTGGTGCTGACTAGATCCAACAGGTGAACCCATGTACAGACCACAGGTTGTGGTGCAGATTAGAGCCAGTAGGTGGGCCGTGTACAGACCACAGGTTGTGGTGCTACAAGAAACACTAGATGTACCATGAACTGACCACAGTTTATGGGGATGACTAGAGCAAGGAGTTGGACCCATATAGAGAGCACAGGTTGTGGTGCCGACTAGAGCTTGCTAGTGGACCCGTGTACTGACCTCAGGCTGTGGTGCTGACTAAAGCCAGCAAGTGTACCTGTGTACAGACCAAAGGTTGTGGTGTTGTCTAGAGCCATCAGGTGGTCCTGTGTATAGCCCACAGCCTGGGGTTCTAACTAGAGCCAGCAGGTGGACCCTTGTAGAGACAACAGTTTTGGTACTGATTAGAAACAGCAGGTGGACCCATGGACAGAGCACAGTTTGTGGTGCTGACTAGAATCAGTAGGTGGACTGTGTACTGACCACCATTTGTGGTGCTGACTAGAGCCAGCAAGTGGACCCATATACAGAGCACAGATTATGGTGGTGACTGGAGCAAGCTGGTGGAATGAGTACACACCAAAGGTTGTGGTGCAGTGTAGAGCCAGTAGGTGGACACGTGTACAGCCCACAGGTTGTGGTGGTGACCAGAGCTAGCAAGTGGATCTGTGTACAGACCACAGGTTGTGGTGCTGACTAGAAACTGCAGGTGCACCTGTTTACAGTCCACAGGTTGTGATGCTGACCTGAACCAGGTGGTCGACTGTGCACAGACCACAGGTTGTGGTGCTGACTAGAGGCAGCAGGTGGACCCATGTACAGAGCAAAGGTTGTGGTGCTCACAAGAACCACTAACTGGACCGTGTACCGGCCACAGGCTGTGGTGCTGGCTAGATCCAGCAGGTGGACTAGTGTACAGACCACCGATTGTGGTGCTGACCAGAGCTAGCTTTGTATAATTTTACAGAGCACAGGTATGGTGCTGACTACACAACCAGGAGGTGTATCCATGTACAGACAACAGGTTGTGGTTCTGACTAGAATCAGCAGGTGGGCCCATGTACATACCACAGTTTGTGCTGCTGACTAGAGCCAGCAGGTAGACCATGTATAGGCCACAGGATGTGGTGCTGACTAGAACCAACTGGTGGACCTGTGTACTGACCACAGTTTGTGGTGTGGATAGAACCAGCAGGTGGACCCTGGTACTTACCGAGGTTGAGGTGTTGACTAGAGCCAGCAGGTGGACCCATGTATACCACAGGTTGTGGTGCTGATGACAGCCAGTAGGTGGACTGTTTACTGATGACAGGTTGTGGTGCTTCTAGAGCCAGCAGATGGATCCATATACTGACCACAGGTTGTGAGTCTGATTAAAGACAGTAGGTGGACCGTGTACATGCCACAGGTTGTGGTTTTGACTAGAACCAGCAGTTGGACCTGTTTACAGAGCACAGGTTGTGGTGCTGACCAGCGACTGCAGGTGTACCGTGTCCAGACCACATGTTGCAGTGCTGACTAGAGCCAGCAGGTGGACCGTGTACAGACCACAGGTTTTGGTGCTTACTTAAACGTGTAGATGGACCCATGTACAGAGCACAGCTTGTGGTGTTGACTTGAGGCTGCAGGTGTACTGTGTACAGACCACAAGTTGTGGTGCTCACTAGCACCAGCAAGTGGATCCATTTACAGACCACACATTGTGGTGCTGACTACAGCCAGCAGGTGGACCATTGTACAGACCACAGTTTGTGGTGCTGACTAAGCCATCAGGTGGACCATGTACTGACCACAGGTTTTCATGCTGACTAGAACCAGCAGGTGGAACATGTAGAGAACACAGGTTGTGGTGCTGCCTAGAACCAGCTGGTGTACCTGTGTATTGGCCACAGGTTTTGGTGCTGACTAGAACCAGTAAGTGGACTGAGTACTGATCAGAGCTTGTGGTGATAACGTGAAACAGCAGGTGGACCCGTGTCCAACCACTGGTTGTGGTGCTGACTAGAGCCAGCAGGTGGACAGTGTACAGAACATGGGTTGTGGTGCTGACTAGAACCAGTAGGTGGACCCATGCACAGAGCAGAGTTTGTGGTGTTGACTAGAACCAGTAGGTGGACCCGTGTTCAGAGATGTTGTGATGCAGATTAGAGCCAGTAGACAGACCCAGGTACTGATCACAGGTTTTTGTTCTGACTAGAACCAGCAGGTGGACTGTGCACAGACCATAAGTTGTGGTGCTACCTAGAACAAGTAGGTGGAACTGTGTACTGACCACAGATTGTGATGCTGAGTAGAACCAGTTGTTGGACGTTGTACTGACCACAGATTGTGGTGTTGAGGTAGGACAGCAGGTGTACCCATGGACAGACCACTGTGGTGCAGACTAGAGACAGCATGTGGATCATGTACACAGCACAGATTGTGGTTCTGACTAGAACTGGTAGGTGGACCATGTACAGACCACAGGTTGTGGTGCTGAAAGAGCCAGTAGGTGGACCTGTGTACAGAGTTCAGGTTGTGTTATTGATAGAGCCTGCAGGGGACCCATGTACAGAGCAGACCTTGTGGTGGTGACTAAAACCAGTAGGTGGACCCTAGTAGACCACAGGTAGTGGTGCTGACTAGAGCCAGCAGGTGGACTGTGTACAGACAACAGGTTGTGGTGTGAAAGAGCCTGCAGGTGGACCCATGTACAGAGTACAGGTTGTGGTGCTGATAGAACCAGCAGGTACCCGTGTACTGACCATAATTTAAGGTGTTGGCTAGAACCTGCAGGTAGACCCTAGTAGACTACAGGTTGTG
Source organism: Cabassous unicinctus (assembly GCA_029593785.1). Classification (NCBI taxonomy): domain Eukaryota; kingdom Metazoa; phylum Chordata; class Mammalia; order Cingulata; family Chlamyphoridae; genus Cabassous; species Cabassous unicinctus. The sequence continues at coordinate 4,310 of JAQZBX010056825.1, forward strand.
GTGGTGGGTACAGTCAACAGGTGGACTGTGTATTGACCACAGCTTGTGGTGCTGATAGTACCAGAAGGTGGATCTGTGTACTGACCAGAGGTTATTAGTCTGACTAAAGACAGCAGGTAGACCATTTATAGACCACAGGTTGTGGTGCTGACTAAAACCAGGAGGTGGACCCATGTACAGAGCACAGGTTGTAGTGCTGAGTAGAACTAGTGGGTGAACCATGTACTGATCACAGGTTGTGGTGCTGACTAGAGTGAGCAAGTGGATCCATGTGCAGACAACAGAATGTGGTGTTGACTAGAGCCATCAGGTGGAACATGTACAGGCTACAGGTGTAGTGATCAAACGTTGTGGTGCTGATAGAGCCAGCAAGTGGGCCCATGTATAAAGCACACGTTATGGTCCTGAGTAGAGCAGTAGTAGACCAGTAGTAGACCAGTGTACTGACCATAGGTTTGGGGGCTAACTAGTACCAGTAGGTGGACCTGTCCCTGATCACATGTTGTGGTACTGACTAGAGCCAGCAGGTGGAGTGTATACTGACCACAGGTTGTGGTGGTGAGTTGAATCAGTAGGTGAACCATGTTTGGACCACAGGCTGTGGTTCTGACTAGAACCAGTAGGTGGCTCATGTACTGACCACATGTTGTGGTGCTGACTGGAACCAGTAGGTGGGCCATGTACTGATCACAGGTGGTAGTGCTGTCCAGAACTAGTAGGTGGACCATGTATTGACCACAGGCTGTGGTGCTGACTAGAGCCAGCAGGTGGGTCCCTGAATAAAGCACAGGTTATGGTGCTGACTAGACCAGTATATTGACTGTGTACTGACCACAGGTTTGGGGGCTAACTAGAACTTGTAGGTGGAACTGTGCCTGAGCACAGGTGGTGGGGCTGACTAGAACCAGGAGGTAGACCCATGTATATACAACAGGTTGGGATCCTGACTAGAGCCAGCAGGTGGAACATGTACAGACTAGAGGTCGTGGTGCTGACAATAGCCAGCAGATGGACCCGTGTAGTGATCAAAAGTGTGTTGACTAGACCCAGCGGGTGGACCCATGAATAATGCACAGGTTATGGTGTTGACTAGACCAGTAGGTTGACTATGTACTGACCACAGGTTTGGGGGCTGACTAGAACCTGTAAGTGGACCTGTCCCTGAGCACAGGTGGTGGTGCTGACTAGAACCAGTAGGTGGACTCTTTACTGACCACAGGTTTGTATGCTGACTAGAACCAGCAGGTGTACCCGTGTACACACCAAAGGTTGTGGTCCTGAATAGAGCCAGCAGGTGGACTGTTTACAGACCACAGGTTGTGGTGCTGACAAGAGCCAGTAGATGGACTGTGTATTGACTACAGGGTGTGGTGCTGACTAGAACCAGCAGGTGGACCCATTTACAGACCTCAGGTTGTAGTTCTGATTAGAACAAGAAGGTGTACCATGAACAGAGCACAGGCTGTGGTGCTCACTAGAACCATTAGGAGGACCCATGTACAGAGCAGAGGTTGTGGTGCTGACTGGACCCAGTAGATGGATCCGTGTAGACTACAAGTTGTGGTGCTGACTAGAACCAGTGGGTGTACCTATCTACAGACCACAGGTTGTTGTGCTGACTAGAGCCAGGAAGTGTACCCATACACATAAAGCAGATTGTGGTCCTACCTAAAGACAGCAGGTGGAACATGTACAGACTACCAGTCATGGTGCTGACTATAGAAAGCTGGTGGGCCCATGTAGTGATCAAAGATTGTGGTGCTGATAGAGCCAGCAGGTGGACCCATGTATAAAGCACACATTATGGTGCTGAGTAGACCAGTAGGTGGACCATGTACTGACCAGAGGTTGCGGTGCTGACGTGAAACAACTGTTGTTGTTTTTTTTTGTAAAATGATATATAGATATATATGTGTATATGTGCATTTGCTTACATAAATGTTATTTTTTTTCATATATATTTTAAAAGATGCTTAGATTACATAAATGTTACACAAAAATTACAGGGATTCCCATGATCTCTACCTCCCACACCTCCCATAACATCTCACATAAACATCTTTCATCAGTGTGGCACATCACCTGCAATGGATATACACATTCTGGGGCCCTGCCACCAAGCATAGGCCACAGTTCACATCGTAGACCACACTCTTTCCCACACAGTTCCGCATGGTATATGCTGATGCAAAATGGCCTATATCCGTCGCCACAACGTCACTCAAGACAACCCCCAAGTCCTGAAAAAGCCCCTGTATCACAACTGCCCTTCCCCTCCCCGCCCTGAAAGTGTCCAGTGGCCACTGGCTCCACCTCACTGTTATAATTTCTTCCATTGCTTGAACCACAATATGTCCGCAACAGAACACCATTAAGTCCACTCTAGTCCATAGCTCTTCCCCCACTCCTGAGGGCACTGGAATGGTGATGTCCACTCCACCTCCAAGTGAGAGTGGGCTTATATCCCATGGATACAGTGGCTGGGACCATCCTGCCCTCAGCTGCAGGCTCTCTCCATTCCCTGGGATGGCCGTTGTCCATCATCATCTCCTCACCAGGTGACTTGGGTGAGTCCATTGAGCTGTAGAGTAGGAGTTGCAGCTCCACCGAGGTTCCAGGCACAGCCAGCACACAGGCAGGCCAGAGGCTCCAGTCTCTGAAAGTATACCTACAAACTCCAGCCTCACATATAGGTTTGAATAGAAGGGACTGATGGACCATGTGCAGGGAGGACTTATTTGAGCCCAACTCTGTCACTCTCAGGAGCACAGATTCCAAAGGAGAGCCCACTGATAAGGCATCAATCTCTGGGGCTATCCCCCCTTATATAGGACCTGGGTGTCTCCAGAGCCCCCAGGAGCCCCTCTGTGTGGGGTGACATCCACTTTGGTGTTCTATGATATCCTACTGAGGTGTGCGTAAGTGTTACCTCTGGGATGACCTCCCAACTCTCTTTGAAGTCTCTTAGCCACATGAACTCATTTGTCTTTACCTTTTCCCCCTTTTATTCAAGTTTTTTTCCCAGTCATGTTTCCAGTTAGCACTTGGTATTAATCCCTCATTGCCAGGGAGGCTCATCCCCAGGAGCCATGGCCCACGTTGGGGGGAAGGTAATGCATTCATATGCTGAGTTTGGCTTAGAGAGAGGCCACATTTGAGCAACAAGGAGGCTCTCAGATGGCAACCCTTAGGCACCCCATAACAGTAGGCCAAGTCTCAATTACAAGAGCAAAGACTCATAAGGCTAGTCATCAATAACAACCCAACTGTTTGACCTGTGTACAGACCACAGGTTGTGTTGCTGACTAGAACCAGCAGAAGGGCGATGTATACAGCATAGGTTTAGTTTCTGACTAGGGCCAGCAGGTGGATCTGTGTACTCATCAATTCTTGTGGTGCTGACTAAACCAGTAGGTGGGCCATGTATTGTCCACAGGCTGCGGTGCTGACTAGATCCAGCAAGTAGACCCATTTACAGACCAAAGGTCGTGGTGCTCACTAGAACCAGCAGGTGTACCATGTACACAGCAGAGGTTTTGGTCCTGACTAGAACTAGTAGGTTTACAATGTACAGAGCACAGGTTGTGGTGCTGACTAGAACCAGTAGGGGGACCTGTGTAGAGAGCAGTGGCTGTTGTGCTGATTCAAGCCTGCAGGGGGACCTGTGTACTGACCACAGGTTGTGGTGCTGACTAGTTCCAGCAGGTGGATTTGTGTACTGAACACATGTAATGCTGACTAGAATGAGTAGGTGGACCATGTATTGACAACAGGTTGTGGCACTGACTAGAACCAGCATGTGGACCTGTGTACAGACCACAGGTTGTAGTGTTGATTAGAGCCAGCAAGTGGACCATGTTCAGCCCCAAGGTTGTCATGATGAATAGAACCAGTAGGTGGACCTTGTACTGATTAGTTTGTGGGGCTGGCTAGAAACAGCAGGTGGGCCCATGTACAGACCACAGTTTGTGGTGCTGACTAGAGCGAGCAGTTGGATGGTGTCCAGACCACAGGTAGTGGTGCTGACTAGATGCATCAGATCAACATCTATCCTGACCACAGGTTGTGGTGCTAACAAGAGCCAGCAGGCAGATCCATGAGCAAGCACAGTTTGTGGTGCCAATAGAACCAACAGGTGGATCCATGTACAGAACAAAGGTTGTGGGGGCAGACTAGAGCCAGCAGGTGGACCCATGTACAGAGCACAGTTTGTGGTTCTGATTAGAACCAGTCGGTGAACTGTGTACTGATCACAGGTTGTGGTGCTGACTAGAGCCAGCAGGTGAACCATGTACAAACTACAGGATGCAGTGCTGACTAGAGCCAGCAAGTGGACCCTTGTACAGACCACAGGTTGTGGTGCTGACTAGAGCCAGCAGGTGGGCCCACATACAGAGCAGACATTGTGGTGCCGAGTAGAACTAGTAGGTGGGCCCGTGTATAGAACAGGGGTTGTGCTTACTAGAACAAGCAGGCCCATCCTTGTACTGACCACAGGTTATGGTGCTGACTAGAGCCATCATGTATACTGTGTACTGACCACAAGCGGTGGTGCTGATTGGAACCAGCAGGTGGACCATGTACAGACCACAGGTTGTGGTGCTGACTAGAGCCAGCAGGTGGACTGTGTACAGACAACAGGTTTTGGTATGTACTAGAATAAGCAGGTGGACCCATGTACAGACCACAGTTGTGGTGCTGACTAGAACCAGTAGGTGGACCATGTACTGACCACAAGTTGTGTTCCTGACTAAAAGCAAAATTTGGACCATATATTGACTGCAGTTTGTGGTGCTGACTAGAGCCAGCAGGTGGGACATGTACAGACCAGGTATTTTGGTGCTTACTTGAAGTAGCAGGTGGACACATGTAGAGGTCACAGGTTGTCGTGCTGTCCTGCACCAGCAGGTGGACCATGTATAGTCTGAAGTTTGTGGTGCTGACTAGAACCAGTAGGTGGACTGTGTACTGACCACAGGTTGTGGGACTGACTACAAACAGTAGGTGGGCCAGTGTAGCAACCACAATTTGTGGTGCTGACTAGAGCCAGCAGGTAGACTGTGTACAGACCACAGGTTGTGGTGCTGACTGGAACCACTAGGTGGTGCCATGTACTGCCCATAGGTTATGGTGCTGACTCGAGCCAGCAGGTGGACCCAAGTACAGAGCACAGGTTGTGATGCTGATAGAACCAGCAGGTGGAACCATGTACTGACAATAGTTTGTGGTGTTGGCTAGTGCCAGGAGGTGGACCTTTCTAGACCATAAGTTATGGTGCTGTCTAGAGCCAGCAGGGAGACCTTGTACTGATCACAGATTGTGGTGCTGTTAGAGCCAGCATGTAGTTCCATGTACTGACCACATGTTGTGAGTCTGACTAGAACCAGCAGCTGGACAATGTAGAGAGTAGTTTGTCATGCTGACTAGAAACAGTAGTTGAATCTGTGTGGACTGCAGGTTGTGGTACTAATAGAGCCAGCAGGTGACCCTGTGAAACTGACCACAGGATGCGGAGATGACTAGAACCAGTAGGTGGACCATGTACAGACCACAGTTTGTGCTGCTGACTAGAACCGGCAGGTGGACCCGTGTACTGATCACAGGGTGTGGTGCTGACTAAAGCCAGCAGGTGGACCCGTGGCAAAGAACAGGTTGTGGTGCTGATATAACCAGCAGGTCGACCCATGTACTGACCACAGGTTGTGGTGTTGATTAGAGCTAGCTGGTGGCCTGTGTTCTAACCACAGTTTGTGTTGCTGACTTGAGCCAGCAGGTTGACTGTGTTAATGAGCACAGGTTGTGGGTCAGCTAGACCCAGGAGGTGGATCTGTGTAATTATCACAGGTTGTGAATCTGAGTAGAGACAGTAGGTGGACTGTGTATAGACCACAGGTTGTGCTGAAGACTAGAACAAGCAGATGGACCTGTGTACAGAGCACAGGTTGTGGTGCTGACTAGAGCCAGTAGATGGACTGTGTACAGACCACAGGTTGTGATGACTAGAACCAGCAGGTGGGCAATGTACAGAGTGCAGGTTTTGCTCACTAGAACCAGCAGGTGGAACCATGAACAGAGCAGTTTGTGGTTCTGACCTGAACCAGTAGTTGAACCTGTGTAGACCACAGGTTGTGGTGCTGATAGAGCCATCAGGTGGTCCTGTGTACTGACTACAGGGTGCAGTGTTGACTAGAGCAAGCAGGTGGATGCATGTACTGACCACAGTTTGTGGTAGTGACTAGAACCAGTAGGTAGACCTTGTATTGATCACAGGCTGTGTTGCTGACTAGAATCAGCAGGTGGACCCGTGTACAGTCCACAGGTTGTGGTACCAAGCCAGCAGGTGGACCATGTAAAGACCACAGGTTGTGGTGTTGATGGAACCAGCAGGTGGCCCCATTTACTGACCACAGGATATGATGCTAACTAGAACCAGTAACTGAACAGTGTACTGAACACAGTTGGTGGTGCTGAGTAGAGCCAGCCAGCAGAGCATGTACAGCTCACAGGCTGTAGTATTGACTAGAACTGGTCGGTGGAACCATGTACTGACCACAGGTTGTGGTGGTGACTAGAACCAGCAGGTGGTCCTCTATGCAGATTACAGGATTTGGTGCTGTCTAGAGCCAGCAGGTGGACCGTGTAGTGACCACAGATTGTTGTGCTGATGAGAACCAGCTGGTAGACCTGTGTACAGACCACAGGTTGTCATACTGGCTAGAGCCAGCAGGTGGACAGTGTACAGACCACTGGTTGTGGTGCTGACAAGAACCAGCTGGTGGACCTGTATATTGACCACAGGTTGTAGTGCTGACTGTATCCAGTAGGTGGATTGTGTACTGATTACAGATTGTGGTGCTCATATGAAACAGCAGGTGAACAGTGTACAGACTGCAGGTTTTGGTGCTCATATGAAACAGCAGGTGGATCATGTACACATCACAGGTTGTGGTGCTGACTAGAGCCAGCATGTGAACCCTGGAACTGACCACAGATTATAGTGCTGATTAGAGCCAGTAGGTGGACCTATTTTTGAACACAGGCTGTGGTGTTGACTAGAGCCAGCAGGTGGACCCAGGTACAGAGAAGAGGTTGTGGTGCTGAGTAGAGTCAGCAGGTGAACCTGTGTATTGACCACAGGTTGTGGTGGTGATGTGAAACAGAGGTGGACTCATGTGCAACAACTGGTTGTGGTGCTGACTAGAGCCAGAAGTTGGACAGTGTATGGACCACAGGTTTTGTTGCTGACTTGAACCAGCAGATGGACCGTGTACAAACCACAGGTTGTGGTGCTGACTAGAACCAGTAGTTGTACCATGTGCAGAGCACTGGTTGTAGGGCTGACTAGAGTCAGTCGGTGGACCCATGTACATAGCAGAGGTTGTGGTGTTGACTAGAACAAGTAAGTGGACCCGTGTAAACCATAGGTTATTGTGCTGACTAGAGCCAGCAAGTGGTCCCATGTACTGAGCACAGGTTGTGGTGATGTCTAGAGCCACGATGTGACCCATGTACAGAGCAGACATTCTGATGCTAACTAGAACCTGTAGGTGTACCCGTGTACAGAACAGAAGTTGTGGTGCTGACTAGAGGAAGCAGGGGGACCCATGTAAGGACCACAGGTTATGGTGCTGACAAAGCCATTAGGTGGACCGTGTACTGACCACAAGTTTTGGTGGTGAATAGAACCAGCAGGTGGAATGTGTACAGACCACAGGCTGTGCTACTGACTAAAACCAGCCAGTGGATCCATGTACTGACCACAGGTTGTGGTGCTGACTAGAACCAGCAGGTTGGCCCGTGTAGAGACCACAGTTTGTAGTGCTAACTAGAGCCAGCAAGTGGAGAGTGTACAGACCACAGGCTGTGCTACATAGTAAAACCAACTGCTGGATCCATGTATTGACCACAGGTTGTGGTGTGGACTAGAGCCAGCAGGTGGACCCGTGTACAGAACACAGGTTCTGGTGTTGATAGAACCAGCAGTTGGACCCATGTACTGACCACAGGTTGTTGTGTTCACTAGAGCCAGAATGTGGAACTGTGTAGACCACAGGTTGTGTTGCCAACTAGAGCCAGCAGATAGACCATGTACTGACCACAGGTTATGGTGCTGATAGACACAGCACGTGGATCCATGTACTGACCACAGGTTGTGAGTCTGACTAGAGAGAGTAGATGGTCTGTGTACAGACCACCAGCTGTAGTGCTGACTAGAATCAGCAGGTGGACCATGTACACCATACAGTTTGTGGTGTTGACTAGAGACAGCAGGTGGACCTGTGTAATGACCACAGGTTGTGGTGGTGACTAGGAACAGTAGTTGGACCTTGTATTGACCACAGGCTGTCGTGCAGACTAGAATCATTGGTGGACCTGTGTTCAGACAGCAGGAGGTGTTGCAGACTAGAGCCAACAGGTGGACCGTATACAGACCACAGGTTGTGGGACTGACTAGAACCAGCAGGTATACCATGTACAGATCACAGGGTGTGTTGCTCAATATATCCAGCAGTTGGAACCATGTATAGAGCAGAGGTTGTTGTGCAGACTAGAACCAGTAGGTGAACCCGTGTAGAAGAGAGGTTGTGGTGCTGACTATAGTCAGCAGGTGGGCCCTTGTACAGACCACAGTTGGTGCTGCTGACAAAAGAGCAGAAGTGGACCATGTGCAGGCCACAGTTTGTTGTGTTCATAGACCCAGCAAGTGGCCCCATGTACTGACCAAAGGATGTGGTGCTGACTAGAACCAGTAGGTGGACTGTGTACTGACCACAGGTTGTGGTGCTCAGTAGGACCATCAGGTGGGCCCATGTACAGACCACAGTTTGTGGTGCTGACTAGAGCCAGCATGTGGACCTGACCACAGTTAGTGTTGCTGACAGACCCAGCAGATGGATCAGTGTACTGACCACTGATTGTGAGTCTGACTAGAGACAGCATGTAGTCCGTGTACAGATCACAGGTTGTGAGTCTGACTAGAATCAGGAGGTGGACCATGTACACCACACAGATTTTGGTGTTGACTAAAGACAGCAGGTGGACCCGTGTACTGACCACGGGTTGTAGTAGTGACTAGAAACAGTAGTTGGACCTTGTATTGACCACAGGCTGTTGTTCAGGCTAGAATCAGTGGTGGACCCATGTACAGATGACAGGAGGTCGTGTGTACTAGAGCCAACTGGTGGACCATGTACAGACCACAGTTTTTAGGACTGACTAGAACCAGCAGGTGTACCATTTACAGTGCACAGGGTGTGGTGCTCAATAGAACCAGCAGGTGGAACCATGTATAGAGCAGAGGTTGTGCAGAATAGAACCAGTAGGCTGACCTGTGTAGACCACAGATTGTGGTGCTGACTAGATCCAGCAGGTGGACCCATGTACTGACCACAGGTTTTGATGTCATCAGAGCCAGCAGGTGGACCGTGTATCCCACAGGTTGTGGTGCTTACTAGACCCACAGGTGGACCTTGCACAGACCACAGGTTGTGGTGCTGAAGAGAACCAGCAGGTGTATCATATACAGAGCACAGGTTGTGGTGCTGACTAGAACCAGAAGGTGGACCCATGTACAGAGCAGAGGTTTTGGTTCTGATTAGAACCAGTAGTTGGACTCATGTAGACCACAGGTTGGTGTGCTGAATAGATCCAGCTGGTGGACCCGTGTACAGACCACAGGTTGTTGTGCTGGCTATAGCTAGCAGGTGGAAAGTGTACAGACCACAGGTTGTGGTACTGATAGACAGCAGTTGACCCCATGTACTGACCACAGGATGTGGTGCTGATTAGAACCAGTAGACAGACCGTGTACTGACCACATGTTGTGGTGCTGACTAGAACCAGCAGGTGTGCCTGTGTACAGACCACAGTTTGTGGTGCTGATTAGAGCCAGCAAATGGACTGTGCTGAGAGATCCAGAAGGTGGATCCATGTACAGACCACAGATTGTGAGTTTGACTTGAGACACAGGTGGATCATGTACAGAACACAGGTTGTGATGCTTACTAGAATCAGCAGATGGACCCATCTACAGAGCACAGGTTGTGGTGCTGACTAGAGCAAACAGTTGGACCCATGTACAGAGAACAGGTTGTGTATCTGATTACAACCAGTAGGTGTAATCACAGCCTGTAGTCCTGATTAGAGCAAGCAGGTGGATCATGTACACAACACAGTGTGTGGTGCTGACTAGAGCCTGCAGGTGGACACGTGTACAGACCACAGGTTGTGGTGATGACTAGAGCAAGCAGGTAGACCATGTACAGAGCATAGGTTGTGGTGCTGACTAGAACCAGGAGGTGGACCCATGTACAGACCGGAGATTTTGGTATTGACTAGAACCAGCAGGTGTGCCTGTGTACAGACCACAGTTTGTGGTGCTGATTAGGGCCAGCAAATGGACTGTGTACAGACTACGGGTTGTGGTGCTGACTAGAACTAGCAGGTGGACCCGTGTACTCATCCCAGGTTGTAGTGCTGACTAGAGCCAGCAGGTGGACAGTGTACAGACCACAGGTTGTGGTGGTGACTAGATAGAGCAGCTGGACAATGTACTAAGCACAGGTTGTGGTGCTCACTAGAACCTGCAGGTGGAAGCATGTAAGGAGCAGAGTTTGTGGTGCTGAATACAACCAGTAATTGAACCCGTGTAGACCACAATTTGTGGTGCTAATAGAGCCAGCAGGTGGCCCCATGTACTGACCAGAATGTGCGGTGTACACTAGAACCAGTATGTCGACCGTGTACTGACCACAGCTTGTGCTACTGATTAGAGCTAGCAGTTTGACCCGTGTACAGAGCACAGGTTGTGGTGTTGACTAAATCCATCAGGTGGACCCGTGTACAGACCACAGGCTCTACGTGGGCCCCTCCCCAGCCAAGGGGTGTGGAAGCCAGCCTCTCTGCCATGCTCCTACCACACATGGCTCCCCCCTTTCCCTGCTCCTACCGAACACTGCTCCCCCCTTTCCCTGCTCCTACCAAACACCGGTCCCCTCTGGCCTTTCTGCTACTGCACACTGCTCCCCTCTTGCCTTGCTCGATCTCCTGGCCGCAGCGGGCACGGTGGATGGTGCCTGCCTCCCCAAACACCTTCTCCATGTGGCCTCCTGGGCAGTTGCCCGTAGTGCACCTGGCAGGCCCCGGGGGACAGTGGCAAGCTGCCAGTCCTTGGCTGGTGGCTGCACCTTCCCGGGGCTCCAAGTTACACCTGTGCCCTGGTGGCACTGGGTTAACCCCTCCCTCTCACAGGCTGTGTGTCCCGTTTCCTAGAAGAGACTGACTTTTCTCTGAAACTGTGTCCTTCCTACTTCCCTGTGACAAATATCCTTCCTTACAGGAGAGGATGAAGCTGGAAGGTGGAACAACTTCATGCCCCTCTCAATCCTGGGCATCCCCTACTTTGTTGGGTGAACTGTTACTGGTTCTTGAAATAAAAACTGTGGGAATCCAGTGTCGGAGTCCCCGACCACTCCACCCCCACCCTCCTGTCTCTGGGGCCTCATCCCCAGGCCCAGGTCCCATTTCCTGTGTACAGTCCCTCACTGCAAAAAAGAAAAAAAAAAAGACCCACAACACTCTCCAGGTGTCGGCTTCTACGCCACGCGGTGAAGGGAGGATCTGGGTGCCAGAGACGCGAAGCCCGCCCCCTGGGCACCGCGCTGGGTCGGGGGAGCCAGGCAGGGACAAGAGCGGCCCCGGCGCCTCTCCTGCTCGCTCATTGCCCAGCGTCCCCGACCCTGCTCCTCGCCTCAACACCTTCTGCCCGAGCCAGGATTGACCCCCGGGCTCCTACGCGCACGCCCTCCAAGGGTGCGTGAGAAACGCCAGGTAACTGCAGACGGCTGGTAGAGCCCGGCGCCCTCTGAAGGCTCGCGGGTGCCCCGGGGACACGTGCCGGCCCCACCCAGCCGCGGGCGCGACGGCCTCCGCAGCTGCCACGCACTGGCGGCAGCTGTTACATGGACGTTTCTCGGGCTCCGGGTCCTCGCTTCTCTGAGTCTCCGTTTACCGTTTCAGGAACTGGAAGCGGCTGCCGTGGGCGGGGCGGACAGAGACCGGATTTCCCGGAACGGCTGGCCCAGGTGAGGCGGGAGACGCTGCCGGCGGCCGGGGCCTTGCGCGGTGGACCCGGTGGGGGCGGAACCGGGGGGAAGAGGGGCCTGGGGGTCGCGCGGGGAGGCGGGGGCGGCCGGTGAGAACCTGTGGGCGGCCCGAGACGGAGCCGGGGCCTGGGGGTGCCCCGGGAAGTAGGGACGCAGGCGGCGGACTGAGCCTCCGCCCGTGGACCTGCCCCCTTGGGGTCCACGCGTGGTTTACCCACCCACAGAGCAAGCCTGCGCCGGAAGGGGGGCTTCAGGCCCGAGCTGGTTCACTAGCACAAGCACAGGCGCCCAATGAAGATCTGGGAATAAATATTGGTGCGGCCCAGGCAAGAAGAGCTCCTGTTCAAATAGCATAATCTCTAGTGGGCAGGAGCTCTGCCGAGGTCACGGGTCGTTGAAACGTGGCCTTGTGAGCGGAAAACGTGTCCCGACGCCGATCGGGGCCAGGCGGGCCGCGTCCTGGGGGCGGCGGTAACCGTGGGCAGCTGCGGGGTAAGGAGGAGGCTGGCGGCTGGGGAGGGGCCGGGCAGCACCTGGGAGACGGGCGCCTGGGCGAACCCGGAAGCCTCCTGGGTGTAGACACTCGTTGGAGCATCTGATCCAGCTGTGCTGGGAAGGGGTGGGGGCGGGGGGCCCCTGGGGTGACATGAACAGTCCACTCTTCAGCACTTCTGAATCACTTGGGGTCCTCAGGTGAGAGCAGAGAAGCAGCCCTTGGCTCACCTGGGTCTTGATACACTAGGGGAGGCTGGGGCCAGGCCTGGGAACCGTCTGGACTTCCTGCCTCACTAACTTCCCACACCCAGACCGTTTTCACCTTTGGAGTGAGTTCAGCAAACACCAGGTTTAGTCTTGCTGTGCTCTCTGGGAGCCACAGGATGGGGGCTAAAGGTGGAGTTTTCAGCCACAACGTCTGTATCAAACCCCAAGTTTTACCACAAACTCATGTTGTGATTTTAGGAAAGATACCCAAAAAATGGTTTATGTAGAAATAAAATGTGCCAAGACTCTCTGCCTGTTTTCCTTTCCATCATTCTCCTGGTAGCACCTAGCTCTCTGGCTCATTTTGAGCCTTAAACGAGTCCATATATGAAACTTGTTTAGGAGAGAGATAGGCACGTGTAGCAGTTTTATATTATTGATGAATTACAAAAAGAAATATCGGATTATGTTTGTAAACATATTAGAGGATATTGGATTCAGAGGTTTTACTTTTACTTAATTATGATTAGGACTTTATTTGGGCCACGTCAGTAGGGTGTGGGGACTCAGATAAAAGACATGGCAAAGGTAGTTTTGATGCAGGAGGTTTTGAGCTTGAGCCCTGGGAAGTAAGCACACAAAGGAGCTTGGTCGTGAGAAAGGAGAGAAGGCCCCGGGAAGGGAGACAAGCTGTTCACCTTATAGTTCACGACTGACCTTGTAGAGTGAGGCAAAGCCTAGAGAGCCTAATAGTCTACAGCTGACCTTGTGGAGGAAGCAGAGGAGCTGAGCTGGGAGAGAAACGGAGCCCCGGGAAGAGAGGAACCCAAGAAGCCTGAACCCTGGCAAACGTCAGCAGCTGTCTTGCCCCAACACGTGGCAATAAGACTTTGATGAGGGAAGAAACTTACACTTCCCTCATCAAAGGGTCTGGTAACTGTAAGCTTCTACCCCAAATAAATAGCCTTTATTTTTTTTTTTTTTTTTT
>JAQZBX010056826.1:0-18085 GCA_029593785.1 Cabassous unicinctus
GATTTAGAAGGCTAGAATGATGAGGAGGGAGAGAAAGAGTAAAGAAAGAGCTAAAAGGAAAAGGCTAATATTATTTTAAAAAGAAGAAAACAAAATAGATAGAATAGAGATTGACACCCTTAAGTTGTGGGCTAATGAAAAAGCATGGTTTCTAAGAACCACAACAGAAAGCAGAAGGCAGAGAGATGAGGGAAGGATAAGATAGCTTGTGATGCAATATCAGTATAGACAGAGAATGGGAAATCACTGAAGAAGAAGCACAGCAAAGAAGAGACAAGCTAGCAGCACCTAATTTTAAAAAATGAAAGAAAAAAGAAGGAGGAGGAAAGAGGAAAGAAAAGCAGGAGACAACAAATAAACAGAGAAAAGCCAAACAATCACACTATCAAGCAGTCAAACAAATCTAAGGAGGAAGTGTTCCTTCTAGTGTACTTGTGGATCCTATCAGCCTGCTTGCATTTATCAATTTCCCTTCAGAGTTCTATCTGTAGGTTTTGAGGCAGATTTGTGGTATTATACTAAATTAAGAACAGGAATTCATTTTTTAAAGTGACTGTTTTTTTTTTTTTTTTGGGGGGGGTAGTGTAAGGGACCCAAAAGGAGTCCTCTGCTAGATCACACCCTTCACCAAGGGGACCCTAAATAGGGTCATGGAAACTAATCAAGCCCTACTCACTTCCTGACCTCCCTAGGAGCCCTGAAGCTTTGATGCTTGTCAGTGAAGAGTGATAAAATTGGCTGACTCTGCCCCTTCTGGGGCCAGGCCTCAGTGTCAGTGGGCTGCTGGGTAAATCAAGTTTGCTCAGCACTTTTGCCTCTCCCCTCAGCCTGGCACTGTTTTGAGCTGGCTTATCTGCTCCCCAAAGCTATGAGGGGTTCCAGGCAGCCAAATCCACAGAAGTTAAACCCCTCTCCACCTTCTGCCAGAGCCCTCCTTCCCTCAGAGTATGCTCCCTCACTCCGGCAGCCACTAGGAGTCACGGATGTAGAATCCGCGGCTCCAGCCAGCCATTTTCTGTGTGGGCAGGGCTCAGCCATCTGTGTTGACCACCACAGGCAGGCTCAGAACTCATCAATCTCCACCGATCACTCCATGCCATCGATCTGCCCGCTGCTAGATGACCCAAGCTTCTCACTCAGTGCACCCACAGCACAGACCCTCGGGCAGGACTGTGTCCACAATTGGCCATCCCTGGAGTTCTAGGTCATGAGAACCCACCTAGATCGATGCCATCTTGGTCTCCCAAGAAATTCATTTTGTTTATATATACAGTCATACTCATAATGAAACATGGAAGAAGGGTTCATGACTATTACAGTCCTCGTTTCTGTAACTGGTTATGTGGTTGAAGTTCATATGTATCACTACCTTCTTCCACTGCCCATTCCATGTTCCCCTTACCTTCAGCAAACACTTCAGCTGGCCATGGTTCTTTGCCTGGTGGGGTGACCCAAACTCTCATTCCCAAAGATTCTGGGCCATTGTTAGTCCTGCTTGAATTGGTTTGTTGCAATTTTCCATTGACTTTAATCACAGGCCATGGCAGGACTAGGAGATGTGCTAGAGGATCTCCTGCAATCCAGGCAAACTCTTCTTTACCCCCATCATGTAGTCCTATTTCCTCTTGATAGGATTAATCACCCCAGCCAGTACAGTACTTCCCTTCTTTGCCTGTTGATTCACAGTAAGAGGAGCCCAAAGTGGCCAGGTGACAGTCTTAACTTCCAGTTCAATGGAATCATTGTTATGTTCCCTGGTGGCAGCACTACTCCTTTTGGGACTGAAACCTGTATACCAGCAGAGCTTAAGGTTGCACGGACAGGAAGCAAAAATTTTCCTGGTGGGTCACTAGGGATTATAGTGAGTGGTGCCACTCCCATTTCCACCCCTTGATTCCTGGACCCATGAATCCTGGCTATGGGAGAAACAGCACCATAGAGAGGATGCTGATTCAGAGCATACACAGCCTCCTGGAGAACATTGCCCCAACCCTGCAAGGTATTGCCACTTAGTTGGCACTGTAATTGAGTCTTCAAAAGGCTATTCCACTGTTCTATTAATCCAGCTGCTTCAGGGTGATGGGGAACATGGTAAGGCCAGTGAATTCCATGGGCATGTGCCCATTCCTGCACATCATTTGCTGTGAAATGGGTTCCTTGATCAGAAGCAATGCTGTGTGGAATGCCATGGCAGTAGGTAAGACATTCAGTAAGTCCATGGATGGTAGTTTTGGAGGAAGTATTGCATGCCAGAAGTGCAAACCCACAGCCAGAGTATGTGTCTATTCCAGTTAAAACAAATTGCTGCCCCTTCCATGGTGGAAGTGGCCCAATTTAGTCCACCTGCCAACAGGTAGCAGGCTGGTCACCTCGAGGAATGGTGCCATATCTGGGGGTAAGTGTGAGTTTCTGCTGCTGGCAGATGGGGCATTCAGCAGTGGCTGTAGCCAAGTCAACATTGGTGAAGGGAAGTCCATGTTGCTGAGCCCATGCATAACCTCCAAGCCCATCAAGCTCCTCTAGCCATGGCTGTTCTTGGCAGTTGGCTTTGAAATTGGGGCTCTTAACATCAGCACATTTCTACCTCTGCAGCAGCTGTTCACCATGGCCTTGGCCATGAACAGGGTTCAAGTCCCCATCCTGTTCCTGGAGTTTCCAGTCAGTGGGATTTTGACTCTGCAACAAGAGATTTTCTTCCACCTCTTGGGGGATGTCTCCTTATGAGGAGCCACAAGGAGCCCCAACTTGCTGTGCTGCAGTGGAATTTTGTTATAAAGAAACTCATCAACCTGGGTTCTTCACCCTGCCCCAAATGAGGGGGGAGACTCCAGAGCAGTTGCTGTTCATTGGCATTTTGTCTCAGAGGCCCCACATAAGTGGAGGGCACGACCTGGGTAAGGGCGAATCCTCACAGCCATCCTCTGAGGCCTGAAAGACACCGTCCCTATTTACAGACAGAAAGCTGAGGCCAAGTGATCTGAGGTCTAAAGCCAGTAAGCAGTGGCCCATGTTGAATGGAAAGGGGCTAAGCCCATCAGTCCACCTCCAAAGGCTCATAGAGCCATAAGGTTGGAGGGCAGCATTCAGGTCTGGGGTGGGAGTCTGCTTGGTGACACAGGAGAGGTGGGAGGACCCTCCTGGTCATCAAAGGCAGAAGCCCACGACTGATGTGCCTGGCAAACACCTTTCCCAGCTGCACAGATGAAGTTCCTGTCCCTCACAGTCAAGAAGTTCACTTCCATGAACCACATGCCCGGATGAGGCTACATCCTTCCTCCTGGCAGCCCACCCCCAATGCAGCCATTTTATCTCTCCAGAGAGGCCCAGAAGCATCGGGGAAATATGAAGATCAGAAATCATGAAGCCTGGGGCCAAGTCCACAGTGGGAAAATTAGCAAGGTGTCCCTGGCTGGTGACATGCCCTGTAGGGGTCATAGCCTTCTTCCACCTGTAACTTGGGGATGACCCATGGCATGCATGGAAGATTGAATGGTTTGTCAAAGGAATGCAAAGATATGTGTCATACACTGGAAAGTGGGGCCATTGGTGACACTCTTCTGTTCTAGCCGATTTGGGCCACAGCCTAACAGACAAGCCCTGAGTTCCAACCTGGTGAGGCCCTGGTCTAGGTCACTAGCTTGTCTCATGGCCTCCCAAGGCAGGTGTCACCACCCCCCTTTTGCAGAAACAAGGACCAGCATACAAAGTTCACATCCAGGCATCATGATGTCAAGGCAGAGGCATGCTTTCAGTGACAGGCACCTTTGGGTCCTACTCAGCAGCATGAGGAGCCAGTCTGCTGCTCAAACAAAATGCAGCACTCTCTCGTCAAGCATGTTCAAAGGCACCATCTCATTTTGGCTGAATTCCATTTGGAGGCTCAAACCAAAGGACATGACCAGCAAGGTGGGCTGGTGGAGGGTCTGAGCCCAAACTGCAGGAGCCAGCCTGAAGGGGCCTCCAGTGCCAGCCAGTTGTGCCCTTTCCAACACTCTCCTCCTCACCCTGCCCTCACCACTGTACCCAGTAATCCCCGGGCACCTTCACCACAGTCTCTGCTAATCTGGGTGATCCCTGGTAACCTTCACCGCAGTCCCTACTGCACTGGGTGCTCCCCGGGCACCCTCACCACAGTCTCTGCTACACTGGGTCATCACCAGGCACCCTCACCACAGTCTCTGCTGCTCCAGGTGATCCATGGGAACCTTCACCACAGTCCCTGCTGTAACGGGTGATCCCTGGGAACCTTCACCACAGTCTCTGCTGCACCCAGTGATCCCTGGGCAAACTTACCATAGTCTCTGCTGTACCTGGTGATTCCCAGTCACCCTCACCACAGTCTCTGCTGTACTGGGTGGTCCCCTGGCACCCTTACTGCAGTCTCTGCTGTATCTGATGATCCCAGAGGCCATGCCTAGGTCCTACAGCCTCAAACCTTTCCCCAAGATCCCAACTGTGACTTGCTGGAGGCCCTCCCCTGGGCACCAGCTCACTCCTTTCTAACCACTACAGCCCACCCTAGATACCTGCCTCTACTCCCTCAGACAGGGATCATGTCTTCAGTCCCTTCCCATCAAGAACTGGTAGTCAGAGAGCAAGATACATTCCTACCTGAGACACAGGGACACCTCCAAGGGTGGGAAGGGCACTGAAGGAAGCTGCAGCATGCCATATGACACAGCAAGGAGGGCTCCTTGGCCAGCACCCTCTCTCCCCCACAACACAGGATGAGCCCTACTCACTTCCTAAGTCAACCTGCAGGTATCCTGAGAGAACCTTCTACCATCTTCTAGCAGACTCACCTACATTCTCATCAGGCAATAAGAGGTCATGAATACAGTCTGGAAAGTGAGAGACTGGGGGAGGACAGAAGCCTGGGGTCTGGCATTGCCCTCCTAGGTGACATGTCCTGGAGCATGTCCACTGGCCTCCACATGGGCAGGGTCCTGGTGCTTTTCCTCAGTGCACAAGCACCCAGCCTCACTGCTCTTGCCTCATGCCACCACTCTATGACCTGTGTCATCTTCTTTATCTCGGCCTCCTTAAAAGCTGCCTTCCTAACTCAAGTCAGAGGCTTACCTCTGCACAGTTCACATATGGAATAAACCTCCATTCCATGAAAACACAGCAACCTGAGACAAGACTGGCCTCCTAAAACAGCAAATGACTAAAAAACATCCATCCTCACAAATGACCACACTTTCCAGGTTGCACAGCTCAGGATGTCTCAAAATGGGACACTGCCAACTTGTTCCTCTGGTTCTGCAGTATTTCTCAGCCTGTCAACTGTTACTAGAACATTCCCGCAATGCTCAGTCACCCTAAAATGACTGCTCATGAAGACCTCACCTATTACCTGTTTCACGTTTCACTTCCCTAGTGTTCCACAATGGACATAAATGAACTCAACTATTAGTAAGAGAAAAGTCTAGAAAAAATTGTCTTGTCTATATTCCATCTGCTGGCACAGAAACCTCACAAATCCAAGTCAGTAACTTTCTAAAGAAGAACATGGGTTCCCACACTTGCAGATTTTAAGATTTTAGCATGCTGTCAATTCTTAACTGAATTCAGTGATAAGGGCATGAAGTTTTGGTTTCTGTTGGGAATTGACATATCCAAGACTTGGAGGATCATTCTTAATTTTCTTCCAAGAAAATGAATGCAAGAGAACACTGACATTTCAGAATGGCAAGCTCTGTCTTTTGGAAGCATCCTTCAGACCAAAAATGACTCCATCCCCTGCTTTCTACCACCCAGTGGGATCCTGGCTTTGAGGTCCCAACCTTACACCCTTTGGGGGCACCCTGCTGCCCTCTGGTTAAGGCCCAGGCCCCACCACAGCCCCTCACCCCTGAATGGGGAGCCTGCTTCCAGCCTCACCAATCTCCTTGTTTGTCTTTTGGATTCTCTCTGCTCCGACCACAATCATCTTCCTTCAGTCCCAGGTGCACTCTCTGCCAGAAATGCTTTCCCTTTTTCCCTTTTTCTCTTTACCTCCTTACCTCCTACTCATCCTTCAGACTCCAGCTGGAGGAAGCCCACCTCAGGCCTCATTCATCAGGTGACCCAATGAGTTTAGCCATGTTTACAAAATTAACTATGATTTCTCTCCTTCTGATCTCACCTTGGACTCTGCTGGAGCAGGCCTCCCAGCACAGTGCTGGGGGCACGATCAATTCACAATATGAGCAGGATATATTGGATCTAAAAATCACTACTTGCAACCCAGAAATCCATCCAATCTATCCAATAAATGATGCAAAAGAAGTGAGGCTACACTGAAGAGTTGAGAATCAGAGATTTTAAAATGTGATTTGTTACTCAAGAAAAAGAAAGAGATACCAAAAAGGAGATAGAGAAATCAGAAGGGCTTTTTTTAGCAGAGTAAAACTGCATGTGAAATATGTATATGGATGATAAAATTGCATGTATAAGACTGTTTTCTTTGAAACTGAACAAATGTATGATAACACTACAAGATGTTAATACCAGAATATCACTTATGCTAAGTGAAAGAAACCTGACACAAAGTACTACATATTATATTATTCCATTTATATAAAATGTAAATATAAATAAATTTGTAAAGATGAAGTTAGATTAGTGGTTATGTAGGGATGGGGAAGGACTGCTAAGTGATGTGGGGTTTTTCTTTTAGGAGTAATGAAAATGTTCTAAAATTTTTGTGGTGATGAATGCAGAACATTGTGATTATACTAAAAGCCATTGATTATACACTTTGGGTAGATTGTATGGTATGTGAATATAACTTACTAAAACTGCTTAAAAAATAATTGTGCAAGAATAGACAGAAATAGCAGCTCTGTCCTCACCATCATCCCATCTTCACTTGGGAAAGTTCTTCTCACTCCTCAAAGGCCACCTGAGACCTTCATGAAAACTTTGCTGTATCTCCCCAGAGGTAATCTTTCCCTCATCAGTACTACATATTTTTTTAATATATATATTCCCTTCCATTTTAGTGACCTCCATATTTATTTCTTTTATCAAATCTTTCATTTCTTGATCAAGTTCTTTTTCTACTCAGTAATTGTATTGCAGTGTCTAGAGAAGTGATTTTCCCTAGTAGGGCAAGAATTGTCAGTACAGTTGAATTGAACAGCAGAAGGAAATAAAAGCAAATAAATTTTAAATGAAAAAAATATATATAAATGTATCAATAAAATTAATTAAAAAAAAAAAAAGACTGCTAATCCTCATCCAAAGATTTCATTGCTAAGGTTTTGGTATAAAACCTTCCTGGATTTTTCCACTGAGAGTAGCTTTACATTCTTCCTCATCATACTGAGGATCTGCTGAGTGACCTGCATTAGAATGGTGTGGTCATCTCCATGGAAGTGACAGTGCACCCAGTCAGCCCTGCTTGGCTCCTCATCCAGGGTGGCAATCCTCTGAAAACCACCTTCAGAATTTCAGGGGGAAGTGCAGGGTACAAAAGAAGGGAGTGGAGGATAAGAAGGTCTAGCCCATCTTTCTTAAGTTAAAGCAGCCTGCTCCACAGCTCTAAACTACTTCCCTAGAATGGGACCAGCTCTTCTCAGAGACTGAGAAATGTACACTCAGAGGCTTCCTCTGCAGTCAGGTTCCTTTAAGGCCAGCTGGGTGACTGCTCTTGGCAGAAAAAGTGGGGTTAGATTTGTGTCCCCCAAGTCACCCCCACCACCAAGCAGAGGTGACCTGGAGTTCCTGGAAATGCTCAGCACACCCCTTGGTTCCCTCAACAGCCTTGGGCTGGTGGCCTGACCAGCAGGCACCCATCTCCCTGTCTGTGCAGTGGATCCTGGCAGGCACCCAAATCCAGTGGTCAGCTACCCTCCTCTGGCCCTAGTAAGCTATCATCTTAGCAAGAGTTCACAAACCATTTCCATCCAAGATTACTCAAAAAAATCAAATTTTTAAGAAAAGTTGTAACCAACTACCAAAAGGAAAAGAGTGTCCCTGGGACCAATGGGGAGCTCAGAGGGAGGCCATGGCTGAGGCTGTCCCAGGGCTTCCAGTGCCACAGCCAGAAGGGGTAATGGTGGGAGTGGGCTTCTAGACCCCAGATGTCACCTGCCCTGTGTACTCCAAGAAAGTGGAAAGAAGTAAAACAAGGGAGGAAGAGGGAAAATTAAAGGCTCGAGTGACTCACCAGGGCTTAGATCTAAAGAATGCAAAGTGCCTAAAATGAAGACCTCTGGCATTGAATACACACTTTTACTTACAAACTATTGAGGTTCCTGCAAAACTCCCAGGCTGGGCAGAAACCTGCACCTGTAGGCCTCTCCTGGGAGGGGTCCCCATTCATTGTGTTCCCTGATGGCACACACCAGGTGTCAATCACACTCCCCCCATGAGCCCTTCCCTTGCGCATGATCAATTCACCTCTCACAATAACCCCTTTAAGAGCAAGCTGTTGTGGGCCAGTCACCAAGGCAGCCCTTTCCACTTTGGAGGAGAAGAAAGTGAAGCAGCCTCCATCTGGCTCTGGATGCAAATTTGAAGCATAGGGCATTGGAAGGAGGCATCTGGCAAGGGGAAGGATGCCGAGGGGCAGTAGGGAGGAGGTAGGGCAGACTGTGGGGTGGACCATGGGGGGGAACCAAGAGGGGAACCCAGGGGGGAATGGGGAAGGGAGGGTGAAGGGAGAGGCCATAGTGGGAGGCTTGGCTTTTCTGGGAAGAGCCTTTGGGAATTCTTGCCTCTGGCCGGCATTTTGAGGAAGATTTTTTCCCCCAAATTGATTTTATTGATACATATTACTAAGTCATACAATACATCCAAAGAATACAGTCAATGGTATTTGGTATAACCACATAGTTGTGCATTCATCACTTTGATCATTAGTAGTGCATTTTAATTATTTCAATAACAATAATAAAAAACAGACAAACAGGAAACTTCTTCACCCCTCGGTCTGTTTCCCCTGCTGTACAGAGCTGCCATTTCTGGCTATTCTAGCACAACTATTTATTTATTAAGTAGTTTTATTCAGATATATTCACATACCATACAATCTATCTAAAGTATATAATTAATGGCTTTTAGTGTGATCACAGTGTTGTGCATTCATCATAACAAAAAGTTTTAAAATTATTTCATTACTCCAAAAAGAAAAACTCCACACCCCTTAGCATGACTTCCCTAGTCCTACATAACCACTAATCAAAGTTCATCTTTATAAATTGATTTTTATTTACATTTTATATAAATGGAATCATACAGTATCATTTTTAACTTTATTTTGTACATTTAATAATTGAAATATAAACAAAAAAGAAAAAGAAAACACAGTTGACTAAAAACATCCATTTCTCAATTAAATGTACTGGATACATATAATTTTTTTTTTAATTATACAAAATGTTACACAATATATTTGATGCATAGTAATGCAATCATATAATATTTGTCCTTTTGTGTCTGGCTAGCTTCACTCAACATAATGTCCTCCAGGTTCATCCATGTTGTCAAATGTTTTATAATTTCATTTCTTCTTAGAGCTGCATAATATTCCATCATGTGAATGTACCACAGTTTGTTTATCCATTCATCAATTGATGGACACCTGGGTTGTTTTCAACTTTTGGCAATAGTGAATAACACTGCTATAAAAATAGGTGTGCAGATGTCTATTTGTGCCACTGCTGTCAGTTCTTCTGGGTATATACCCAATAGTGGTATTGCAGGATCACATGGCAAATCTATATTCAACTTCTTTAGGAACTGCCAAACAGCCCACCACAATGGCTGTACCATTCTGCATTCCCCCCAACAAAGAATAAGTGTTTCTATCTCTCCACATCCTCTGCAACACTTGTAGTTCTCTGTCTTTTTAGTAGTGTCCATTCTGATAGGTGTGAAATGATATCTCATTGTGGTTTTTTTTCTTTCTCTTTTTTTTTGTTTCTTTTTTAATTTGTTATTCTCTTTGTTTCATTGTTTTATTATTTCATTGTAGTACTGATTTGCATTTCCCTAATCATTAGTGATGTTGAGCATTTCTTCAAATGTTTTTTGCCATTTGTATTTCTTCTTTGTACAAATGTCTATTCAAATCTTTTGCCCATTTTTTAATCAGGTCATTTGTCTTTTCATTCTTGAGTTGTAACCTCTCTTTATATATTCTGGATTTAAACCCTTATCAGATATGTGATTTCCAAATATTTTTTCCCATTGAGTTGGCTGCCTTTTCACCCTTTTGACAAAGTCTTCTGAGGTACAAAAGTGTTTAATTTTGAGGAGGTCCCATTTATCTATTTTTTCTTTGTTGCATGTGCTTTGGTTGTAAGGTCCAAAAACCACCACCTACTACAAGGTCTTGAAGATGTTTCCCTACATTTTCTTCTGGTAGTTTTATGGTCCTGGCTTTTATATTTAGATCTTTGATCCACTTTGAGTTGACTTGCAATCAATGTTAAAACACAGGACACACATAATAACCTGTGAAAACACTATCTTAATTAGTTTTGAATACTAAGTAAAATACATGCTTTATTCATCACTATCTACTTTTGCTGACTTACAATCAATATTAAAGCAAAGAACTTAGTGAAATGTGAAAACACTATCTTGCTTAGTTGTCAAATCTAAGTAAAATACAGGCTTTATTGACCTTTGTATTTATATTGACTTAGAATCAATGTTAAAACACAGGACAATCTTAGTGAACTGTGAAATTATTTTAATTTTTAAAACTAAGTAAATACATGCTTTATTCTGTGCTGTTTACTTATATTGACTTACAATCACTGTTAAAACACAAGACTAACATAGTGAACTGTGGAAACCACTATGTTGATAAGTTTTGAAAATGAAGTAGAATATATGCTTTAATCAAAACTACAATGAGATATCATTTCACACCTATCAGAATGGCCACTATTAAAAAGACAGAACTACAAGTGTTGAAGAGGATGTAGAGAGATAGGAACAATTTTTCACTGTTCATGGGAATGCAGAATGGTACAGCCACTATGGAGGACTGTTTGGCAGTTCCTAAAAAAATTGAATATAGGCTTGCCATGTGACCCAGCAATACCACTACTGGGTATATACCCAGAAGAACTGAGAGCAGTGACATGAACCGACATCTGCACACCGATGTTCATAGCAACATTATTCACCATTGACAAAAACTGGAAACAACCCAGGTGTCCATCAACAGATGAATGGATAAACAAATTGTGGTCTATTCACACAATGGAATATTATGCAGCTGTAAGAAGAAATGAAGTCATTAAGCATATGACAACATGGATGAACATGGAGGACATTATGTTGAGCAAAGCAAGCCAGACACAAAAGGACAAATACTGTATGAATGCACTAGTATGAACCAAATATATTGTGTAACATATTGTTTGATTAAAAAAAAATTTATATGTATCCATTACATTTAATTGAGAAATGTATATATTCATTCCAAAAAAAAAGAATATATGCTTTATTCACATCGCTGTACTTATAGTTACATAAGTTAATTTTAAAACACAGAACTCACTTCATAAACTCTGAAAACACTATGCAGATTAATTTTGAAATTGAAAATCAATGTTAATATAGAAAACCATATAGTGAACTATGAAAACACTATCTTCTATTTGAACCTATAGTTGGTGCTGGAGTTGATAGGTGTACATCCAAGGGACTTGAATCTTTGGACTATCCATGTGCCAGCTGGGCCCTGAGCCTCAATGGAGTTGCAACACCTGTGCTCCACCTCACTGGACTCACCAGGACAACTAACAAGGAGGTGGTGATGGACAACCACCATACCAAGGAAATGAGAGAGCCTACAACTGCAAGCGAGTCCCATCCATTGGCTGTATGGGGATGAACTCCCCACTCAATTTAGGTGGAGTGGGCATCACCATTCCAGAATCCTCAGGATTGGGGAATAAACTATGGACTAGAGTGGACTTACTGGTATTCTACTATAGACTCATTGTGATTCTAGTAATGGAATAACTTATTTTATTGATGTGGAGGCAGTCACCACTGGAGTTTCTGAGGTCAGGGAGAGGGAAAACAGGTGTAATATGGGGGCATTTTTGGGACTTGGGAATTGTCCTGAATGACATTGTAGAGACAGATACAGGCCATTATATATCTTGACATAATCTACAGAATTGCATGGGAGAGAGTGTAAACTACAATGTAAACTATAATGCATGCTTAGTGGCAGTGCTTCAAAATGTGTTCATCAATTGCAATGAATGTACCACACTAATGAAGGATGTTGTTAATGGGGGTAAATGTGAGTAGTATGGGAAGTAGGGCATATGGGAATCCCATATGTTTTTATGTAACATTTATATAATCTAAATAACTTAAAAAAATAAAAATTAAAAAAAAAGAAAACTAAGTAACATACATTCTTTTTTCACCACTATATATTTTTTTCTGATTTGCAATCAATGTTAAACACAGGTCTCAGTGAAATGTGAAAACATTCTATTGATTGGTTTTCAAAAATAAGTAGAATACATGCTTTACTCACTACTATGTATTTATATTGACTTTGAATCAATGTTAAAACACAAGGTACATTTAGTGAACTGTAAAAAAATTACTTTAGATTTGCAAATGAAGTAAAATACATGCTTTAGTCAATGCTATGAACTTATATTATGTTAAAACACAGGATTCACATAGTGAACTGTGAAAAATCTATCTTGATTAGTTTTTGCATGTAGAAATGAATGCTTTATTCACTGCTGTGAAATTATATTAATTACAATCAATGTGAGTGCACTGAACAGAGAAAACATTATCTTGATTATGTAGTAATGAATAATTTTCAAAATTTATCAATGTAGTGTTTTCACATTTCACTAAGTGAGCCATATGTTTTAACATTTACAGTCAGTCCATATAAGTATATAGCATTAAATACACCATGCATTTTATTTACTTTTCAAAACTAATCAAGATAGCATTTTCAAAGTCAACTGAGTCCTGTGTTTAACCATTGATTGTAACTCAATATAAGTACATATTGGCTAATAAAACAAATATTTTAGTGAGATTTCAAAACTAATCTTCATAGTGTTTTCAGATTTCAGTATGTGATTCCTGTGTTTTAAAATTGATTGTGTCAATATAAATTTATATCAGAAAATAAAGCATGTATTTTACTTAGTTTTTCAAACAAAGTAAGATACTGTTTTCACAGTTCACTAAGTGAATCCTGTGTTTTAACCCCAATAGTAAGTCCATATATATATATACATAGCAATAAATAAGGCATGCATTTTACTCAGTTTTCAAAATTAATCCAGATAGTGTTTTCACAGTTCACAAAGTGTGTAATGTCATTATCAAGAGTGTTTTCAGATTTCACTACATGATTCTGTGTTTTAACATTGATTGTAAATCAATATATATATATAACAGTGAATAAAGCATGTATTTTATTTAATTATATAAATGAATCAATATAACATTTTCACTGTACACTGAGTCCTGTGTTTTTAACATTGATTTTCAGTCATATAATTACATATCATTAAATAAAGCAGGTATTTTACTTTGTTTTCCAAATTAATCATGTTAATGTTTTCACAATTCACTATTTGATTTCTGTGTTTTAGCATTGATTATAAGTCAATATAGGTACTTATCAGTGTATGAAGCATGTATTCTACTTAGATTTCCAAATTAATCAAGATAGTCTTTTCACAGTTCACTATGTGAGTCCTCTGATTTAAATTGCATGTAAGTCAATGTAAGTTCAAAGCTCTGATAAAAGTATGTAATTTATTTAGAAGTTAGTGGTGAAAAAAGCATGTATTTTACTTAGTTTTCAAATCTACTTAAGAGAAGTTTTTAATAGTTCACTAAGTGAGTCCTGTGTTTTAACATTGACTCTAAGTCTATGTAAGTACATAGCAGTGCATAAAACTTGTATTTTACTTAGTATAGAAAACTAATCAAGATAGATTTTCAAAGTTCACTGAGTCCTGTGTTTTATATTGATTATAAATAACATAAATACATAGTATTGAATATAGCATGTGTTTCACTTAGTTTTTACAAATTAACCAAGATAGAGTTTTAAGAGTTCACTATGTGATTCCCGTGTTGTAACATTGATTCTAAGTCATTATAAGTATATAAAACTGAAGAAAGCATGTATTTTGCTTAGTTTTAAAAAGTAATCAAGATTGTGTTTTTGCAGCTCACTATGGGAGTCCTGTGTTTTAATATTGATTGTAGCTCATTATAACTACTTACCACTGAATAAAGTTTGTGTTTTCATTAGTTTTCAAAACAAATCATCATAGTGTTTTCAGTTAACTATGTGAGTCATTTTTACATTGATTGTAACTCAATATAAATAATAACAGTGAATATTCAAATAATATAGTGCTTTCACAGGTCACTGAACCCTCTGTTTTAAATTGATTATCAGAAAGTATAAGTACATAGCTGTACTTATACTAAGTATAAAGTATAAGTACAAAAGCAAGTATTTTAATTTGTCTTCAAAACTAATCAAGATAGGGATTTCACAGTTTACTATGTGAGTCCTGCATTTTTTACAATGATTGTAAGTCAGTATAATTACATAAGAATGAATGAAGCATGTATGTTACTTAGTTCTCAAAACTAATCAAGATTGTGTTTTTACAAATCATTAATTTAGTCCTGTGTTCAAAAAATTATTTTAGGTCAATGTAAGAACATTGTAGATAATATAGCATGTATTTTACTTACATTTCAGGAAGAATCAAGTTAGTATTTTCACAGATCTCTTTGTGAATACTATGTTTTAACATTGATTGTAAGTCAGTATAAATATATAGCAGTGATAAAGCATGTATTTTCCTTAGTTTTCAATCTAATCAAAATAGTTTTTCACAGTTCACTGAGTCCTCTGTTTTAACATTGATTGTAAGTCAATATAAGTACATATCATTGAGTAAAGTATATATTATTTAAAATTATTCAAGATAGTGTATTCAGAGTTCACAATGTGAGTCTTGTGTTTTAACATTGATTTTCAGTCAGTATAAATACATAGCAGTAAATAATGCATGTATTTTAATTACTAATCAAAACTAATCAAGATAGTGTTTTCAGAATTCATTAAGTGATCCCTGTTTTTCCAATAAATGATTGTGAGTCAATATAAATATGAGCCAGAATACAGCACTTATTTTTCTTATTTTTCATATCTTGTTCAAAATGTGTCTTGTATTTTGACATTGATTGTAAGACAATATAAGTACATAGCCCTGAAGAGAGCACGTATTTTACTTAGTTTTCAAACTAATCAGGATAGTGTTTTTACAATTCACTAAGTTTGTTCTGTGTTTTAACATTCATTGTGAGTCAATATAAGTACATAGGTCTGAATAAAGTATGTACTTTATTTAGTTTTCAAAAGTAATCAGAGTGTGTTTTCAATTTAACTACATGAGTCTTATGTTTTAACATTGTTTGTAAGTCATTATATCTACCTAGTTCTGAATAAAGCACGTATTTTAGTTTTCAAATCTAATCAATATACTGTTTACACAGTTCACTAGGTGAGTCGTGTGTTTTAACATTTATTGTAAGTCCATATGAGTACATTGCACTGAATAAATCATGTATTTTACTTATTTTAGAAAGTAATCAAGGTAGTATTTTCACATTTCCCTATGTAAGCCGTGTGCTTTAACATTGATTGTAAGTCATTATAAGTACATATCACTAAATATAGCATTTATTTTACTTAATTTTTTAAACTTATCAAGATAATATTTTCATTGTTCAGTATGTACGCTGTGTGTTTTCTTATAGATTGTAGGTTAATATATGTACATAGCACTGAATAAAGCATGTATTTTCCTTAGTTTCCCAAATTAATCAGGAGTGTTTTCATAGCTCAATTTGTACATCATTTGCTTTTACATTGATTGTAAGTCAATAAAAATACATAGCACTGAAGAAAGCATGTAGTTTACTTAGTTTTCAAAACTGATCAATATCCTGTTTTTACAGTTCAATAAGTGAGTTCTATGTTTTAACATTCATTGTAAAACCATATAAATACATAGCACAGAATAAAGCATGCATTTTACTTAGTTTTCAAAGCTAAAGAAGATAGTGTTTTCCCTCATCACTTGGTATGTCTTGTGTTTTAACATCGATTGTAAGTCAATATAAGTACATACCACTGAAAAATGCAATTATTTTACTCAGTTTTCAAAACTAATCAAGATAGTGTTTTCAGTTTACTAAGAGAGCCCTATGTTTTAACATTGCTTGTCTCTATTAGTACACAGCAGTGAATAAAGCATGTATTTTCTTAGTTTACAAAACTAATCCACAGTGTTTTCTCACTTCACTAAGAGAAACCTGCATTTTTACATGGATTATAACTCAATATAAGCTTCTAGCAGTGAATGTAGCCTTATTTTACTTAGTTTTCAAATTTAATCCAGATAATATTTCACTGTTCACTAAGTAATACCTGTTTTAACATTGATTGTATGTCATTATAAGTACATATCTGTGAATAAAGCATGTATTTACTTAGTGAACTATGAAATCACTGTCTTGAATAGTTTTGTAAACTAAGTCCAGTGTTTTGACATTGATTATAAGTCAATATAAGTACATAGAGAATATGGCATGTATTTTATATAGATGACATAACTAATCAAGATAGTGTTTTCACTAGTCACAAAGTTTATCCTGTGTTTTAACATTGTCAGTCAATATAAGTACATAGTGAATAAAGCATGTATTTTACTTAGTTTTCAAAATTAATCATTAGTTTTTTTTCCAGTTCACTATGTGAGACCTGTGTTTTAAAATGATTGTAAGTCAATATAAGTTCAGTGGTGAATAATGCATGTACATTCTTAGTTCTTAAATCAAGAAGGTGCTTTCACAGTTCACTGAGTCCTGTGTATTAACAATGACTGTAAGACAATATAAGTACAAAGTGGGGTACTAAAATTTCAAAACCAATGTTAATAGTGTTTTCACAGTTTATTAAGTGTGTACTGAGTTTTAACATTGTAAGGGAATAGAATTTCATAACAGTGATTAAAGCACGGATTTTTCTTAGTTTTCAAAACTAATCAATTTAGTTGTTTTCACAGTTCACTATATGAGTCCTGTGTTTTAACATTGATTGTACAGCAATATAAACACATAACAGTGAACAGAACATCTATTTTACTTAGTTTTCAAAACTAATCAAGTTAGTGTTTTCTAGTATGCGGAGTCCTATGTTTTAACACTATAAGTCAGAATAAGTAGAAAGCACTTAATAAAGCATTTATTTTACTTAGTTTTCCAAACTAATCAAGATAGTGTTTCCATAGTTCACTAAGTGATCCCTGTGTATTAACATTGATTGTAAGTCAAAATACATACATAGTGATGAATAAAGCATATATTTTATTCTAGTTTTGAAAACTAATCAAATTAGGGTTTTCAGAATTCACTTGGTCCTGTGTTTTAACATTGCTTGTAAGTCAATATAAATACATTGCAGCAAATATTCCTTAGTTTTCAAAACTAAACAAATGTTTTTTTTTTTCAGTGAGAAAGTTCTGTGTATTAACTTTGATTGTAAGTCCATATAAGTGCATAGTGGTGAATAAAGCATATATTTTCCTTAGTTTTCAAACAAAATCCAGATAGTGCTTTCATAATTCACTGTGTCCCATGTTTTAACACTGATTGTTACTCAATGCAAGTACATAACAGTGACGAAAGCATGTATTTTACTTAGTTTTCAAAACTAATCAAGATAGTGTTTTCAGATTTCCCAGTATTAGTCCTGTATTAGTCAGCCAAAGGGGTGCTGATGCAAAATACCAGAAATCAGTTGGTTTTTATAAAGGATATTTATTTGAGGTAAAAGCTTACAGTTACTGGGCCATAAAGCATAAGTTTCTTCCCTCGCCAAGTCTGTTGCTACATGTTGGAGCAAGGCAGCTGCTGATGTTTGTCAGGGTTCAGGCTTCTTGGGTTCCTCTCTTCCCAGGGTTTGTCTCTCTCTGGGCTCAGGCTTGCTTTGTGCCACAAGGCCAGCTGTAGGCTATCAGGCAAATGGCTTGCTTCTCTTCCCAGG
>JAQZBX010056827.1:0-18104 GCA_029593785.1 Cabassous unicinctus
CTTAACAAAAAAAAAAAAAAAGAGAGAGAGAAGAGAAGCCATAATAGCTATTTATCCACAAATGCCTGAAGAGCTGACATATGGCAAAGGGAAGATCTTATTTTGGTTGACTCCAAATAACAGAATCTGGCTGATGTGTAGAAGTTACCAGAAATGGGTTGACTTTTATAATGTGAATTTATAAGGGTAAAATATTACAGTTCTGATGCTATGAGAATGTCCAAATTGAGGCATCATCAGAGATGCTGTCTCACCAAAGGTTGACAATTTCTGGGATCCCTAAAAGCCCGAAACTGTCACAAATGGGAAGCAGACTTTGGCAGCAGAGAAGTACAACTAGGTCCACTCTAGCTCATACTTCACCAGTCTATTTTTCACCTAAAGGAAACTCATGGTTCTTCTCCCTGCATTATGTTACTGCCAAGGCAAGAGAATGCTGTTATTATTATTATTATTATTATTATTATTATTATTTTTAGCTTTTGTTTTCTCATTTTTTTTTTTTTATTTCTCATTTTTATCTTTTTTTCTTTTTTAGAATGCTGTTTTTAACTGTTGATTTTGAGGACATTGCACTGGTCACTGGTCACAGCACAGTGTCACAATGTAACAAGACAATGCAGTGATATGACCAGATTCTAAATATGGGGTAGGGAGCGGGTAAGTGGATGGGGACACTGGAGAAGGTGGTGATGGGGACACATGTTCATAATAAAGTTAACACCTTTTGGCCACCTTCTTTTTGTGTCTCACCCTTTTGATTTAAAGAAAAAGAAAGCAAGAATATAGATTCCTGGAATCCAGCTCTTTGTCAAGGTGGGACTCAGGAAGCTTTATTTTCCCAAAAATTCTACAGGTGATCTGATGCATAACTAGGTTAGGGAACTGCCATAAATGACCCCACAAAGTTCTGGCTCCATTAAAGTCACTTTAATAATTGGTGCCTGGGTTAGACAGATGAACAGCTCTAAGAGCTGAAGGTAGAACATCTGCCCTGCTTCCCCATATAATCAGAGCCAGTTGGCAGCTCTTGCCTTTTGCTCTTTTGTTTGTTGTTTGCTGTTTTACCCCTCTGAACCATCACTATTTGTACTTTCCATCATATACTCAACTGCTGGTCTCTTCCCTCCCAACAGTCTTCACTCCAGAGGCAGACCTCCAGCACGTTCTGACTCCAGCCAATGCCCCCAGGGCACCAACATCCTTTCTGCTGCCACCACCCAGAGTTCCTTGCTTTCTGCCTCCCATTCTCTGGCACTCACCTCTCTCTGAGAGAGAAACACTTTCCCCTTCTGTCCAGCTTTCTTAGAGAGCGATCTCACACCTGGGTTTCTTGGAATTTAAATAATACATTAATTTTTTCAACAAACAATGATCTGGTGCCAAATATGTTTGGGCACTATTCTGAGTATTGGAGAGAAAATGGCAAATAAGATGGTCTTTGCTCTCACAAAGCTGGTGTTCTAGCTGCAGAAGGCAAATGGTAAACAGGATAATTTCAAAGAGGAGTTGAGGACTATGAAGAAAATAAAACCAGGCCAACGTGATGGGAAGCTTAAAGTGATGGGGAGAGAAGCCTCTTTAAAGCTCCCAAGAAGAGCATGCTAAGCATGGAGAGCAAGCGTGGAGTCCCTGTGCTGGGAAGGAGTTTGGTGCATTTGGGAAATTCACAGTCCAATGTTGCTACTGCAATAGCTGAAGAAGAGGGTAAGAGGGGGAGGAGGAGGAAGACGATGAGGAGGAGGAGGAGAAGAAGGAGGATGAGAGGGAAAAGAGGATAAGAAAAGAAAGGGGAGGAGAAGGACAGGAGAAGAGATGCGGAGGGGTGGAGGAGACCAAGAAGAACAAGACGAAAAGCACCAAAAAAGCTTCCCCCACAGCACTGGAATCAACATTACCTTCAATCCTTTTGTCCTGCTTCTGAGTCTGCCCACTTTCCCACACTCCCATCCCACACATGGTGATGGATCTTGGAACCATTCCCTGCTCCTCCCTCCTTCACCCAGTCCATGAGACATATTTACCAATTGCAGATAGGGTTCAAATAGTTCCTTGTGGGTCTCCCGGGTCTCAAGCAGATCAGGAGATGTGGGTAGATCTCCATTTAGGTTTCTCTGAACTCTTTATGACAGTTTTGAACATTCTGTGAAAGGTGGAAACCTTGTCTATGTAGAGGTCACAAATGACCTCTGGCCATTCCCTCAACTTCTTACCCTGCTCTATCAGCCTCAACACCAGCCCATTATAGGCATCCTGCAAAAATGGGAAATTTTATGCCATCAAGAGCTGGCCAGCAACACAAAATGCTTTTATATGAGGTAGTGAGCACCCTGACACTATAAGTGCTCCAGGAGAGGTGCATTTGGAGAAAAAAAGAGAAAGAGGAAATAATACTTTAAATAATTTGGGCACTTGCCACTCCATTCAATGAATGTATGTGCCAAACTAAGAATGAGATGAGACCCACAGTTCCCTCAATCCATCATGATATAGTGAGTATTTGGCACTTGTCATTTTGTTGTTTAAGGATGGAGAAAACCAATTGTTTTATCTGGTTCTCAATTGAAGGAACATTGATCTCGTCCAGTGCTGGAGTTAAAAATGGAAGTACTGGGAGTGGATGTGCCTCCTAAAGAAAATGAGAAACAACGAGCAAACAACAACCAAACAGACGAGAGAGCCAACACAGGGGAGCTGATGTCACTCAGTGGTTGAGCACCACCCCACCTCTGGCCCACCCCACCCCCTGCATACAAGGTCCCAGGTTCAATCCCCAGTCTCAGTATCTAAAAAATAAATAAATAAATAGAAGTACTGGACTTATTGGGAAATGCCAATGCTTTTCTAGTCTCCTACCAACAAAGGTATCTAGAAGGGTGCATAAGTCTAGTATCTGAGTTGTATGTACAATTTCAGAGGATTTTCAAGGAATAATTTTGATTTATGTGATTTTTGCTTTCCATGGTACCTTTTCAATCTAACCCTCAAGTAAGATGGGACTCCACTCTACTCAAATTATTTTTCATTTTCATTCTGAATGTATACCCAATAGGTTTTTCATTTCCTCTCCTCTCCTCCCCTATCCTCTCTCCTTCCTCTTCTGTACTCTCCCTTCCTTTTTCCCTTCCTTCTTCCTTTGAAGGAGGGGGTAAGACAGAACAGGCTATTCTGACACATACACACACACACATACACACACAAATCAAGACTCCTTTCTCTATTGATTCATTTATCAGGAATATCAAGTTCACATGCTTTTGAGAAGGTAACATCTCACTGAGATAACATTACATATTGTGTTTTCACATGACTATGCAATAAAACATGTTGCAAAGACAGCTAGTTGTCCCTTCAAAATCATTTTCCCTTTCATACTTCTGGAAAATAAATCCCTCCCTCAAGTTTTAGCTAGACATGTGGCTGCCCAGCTAAATGAGATATTTCCCAGCCTCCCTTGCAGCTAGATGTGGCCATGTGGTGGACTTCTCACCAACAGAGTGTGTTTGGAAGTGTTGGGTATAATTTCTGTATCACATCATTAAAAGAAGCCTTCTTCCTCTTCCCCTCCACCCCCCGCATGCTGAATGGAACCCAGCCGTTGTGGTAGGGAGCAGCTGTAACCATGCTGATGCAAACTCCACCATAGAATAGTGCTGTCCAACAGAAATAAGTTCAAGCCAGGTGAAATTAATTTTAACAATATATTATTAACAGGAGTCCAGTAGACATAAGTGCAAAATAGGTGTATTAGTCTCCTAGGGCTGCCATAACAAATTACCCCTAACTTGGTGTCTTTAACCAACAGATTTATTATTTCCCAGTTCTGGTGGCTGGAAGTCTGAAATCACGGAGGAGGGCAGAGATCCTTGCTTGCTTCTTCCTAGCTTCTGACAGCTCCAGACGTTCCTTGGCTTGTGGTAGCATCATTGCAATCTCTGCCTACCTCCATCTTCACACAGGCCCCATCTCTGTGTGTCTGTCCTCTCCAAATTATTACAAGGACCTCAGTCATTGGGTTTAGAGCCAACCCTAATCCAGCATGATCTCATCTTGATCCATAACTAATTACATGTGCAAAGACCCTATTTCCAAAGAAGATCACATTCTGAGGTTCCAGATGTACACAAATTTTGGGGGGACACTATTCGACCCACAACAATGGGCAAAATTAATTAAAACAATTTATTTTATTTAACCTTATACAAAATATCATTTCAACATGTAATCAATATAAACGTTAATGAGTGTATTCTTTTTTTCATACTTCAAATCCAGTGTGCATTTTATACTTACAGCACATCTCAATTTGGACTAGCCACATTTCAAGTACTTAATAGCCACCTGTGACTAGGACAACACAGTCCTAGAAGATGGCAGAGCAACAAGATAGAAGGAACCTGAGCAGACCTGCCCGTCATCTTGGACCTCCCATTTACCTTTTGTTTGAAACATTGTATTTTAGATTACCGCCCCCCAAATTGATATTGACCTACATTTGACATTCTGCTTAATGAGCAGATGAATAACATGATAATGAAAAGGTCTTGATATATCAAGCCATGTTTGTGAACACATCAGCAAAATTACAGCCTGAAAAAAATCAGCTGTAATGGAACAATAACTGTGAGTTTTGCTGGTTTTGTTTTGTTCTTACAATGCAGTACAGGGGTATGACATGGTTGCCAAAATGTGTATGGGGAAGTATTCAAGTGTTAAACCTTGAAAAAGTCCAACTTGATATATTTTCATTTTTGTATGTTTTGATTTTTTTATTTAGTGAAACTCAAATAAACAATTTCCACAATCATTAGTATTTAGCTACCTGTATCTTTTAATTTTTATTATCAATTTGAAAATCTACTTATTGAAAAGGAGAAAAGGTTAAAAAATAAAATACATATTTAAAACGGGGGAGAGTGCAAGAAGAGAAGAGGTGGGGTAATTTACATTAATTACAATATTTATCAGCAGTACTTAATTTTTAAAACACCATATATAAGAAGTAGTTTATTTTAAAAACTTTACCCAGCTTAAATTTCTAAGATTAAACATATTTTTACCGGTATGGTCACATAATATATGTGTGTAAAAATAAAGCGATGGTAAAAATAGTTTTTTTTTTCCTATCCAATTCATTTCTGTTCCCCACCAACAAAAGGAATTGGCTTACAACTGATAAGGTTTTATATGTTTATAAATTAATCCACTGATTTATGGAGAAATGCAATCCTGAAGTCTATAAAAAGAAAAAAGCAACTATAAATAAGGACCCATCACTTCATTACTTTGTATTACCTTGTATCTCAGTTATTATCTTGATTAGTTGTTACTGTTTTCCTTCAATGAAGACTCACCATCCAGAAGGCTGAGTGTGAACTCATTCTATTCCCAACCCATTTTAATAAGTCAGTATATTGATTTAGGAGTCAGACAGACCTGAGGATTGTATCCTGATCCACTGATTAACTGTGTGACCACTGGCAAGTTACTAAACCTTTCTGAGACTTAGTGTCCTCAACTGTAAAATATTAATAACTTGCTTCAAAGTCCTGTGAGGAATAAGTGAAATGAATAGGAAGTACTTAACACAATGCATGATCCAGTGCTTCCTCGCCTAATTATCTATTTCCAAAATAATCATATATGTGTGTGTGTCTGTGTGTGTGTGGCACTCTCTTTTGACATGAATTTTCTCTAATTCTCACGGTAATGCTGAAAAATTTAAAAAAAGGTATTATTACCATCCCCAACCCTCATTTTTAAAATGGAGACATTTTGGCTCTTAGGTGAAGTGGCTTGCTTGAGGTCACTCAGGGAATATGTGGCCAAGCAGGAATTGACTGACACCCACCTAACACCAAAGCCTGTGTTCTTTCCACCTGGCTGAGCCACCTACTACTGTGGGCAGTGAGAGTCCCAAAGTGGGACAGAGAAAGAGAAAGCCAAGCAGCTTTGGAGGTCTCCAATATTCCCAGTTTTAAATAAATCCCCCAATTATGTTTGAAGTTGGTCAAGCTTTTGAAATCTTACCTGGAAGGTCTTTTCTCTTCAAGTTCCTCAGATGTTTCCCTTTAAAGAGCATCTAGGAAAAGCCTCTCTCACTAGTCAGGGTCTGACTTTATTTCGCTAATAAACAGATCTTTTGGTCAGCCAATTTTAAAAACACTCTCTTATTTTCAATTAATTCTTGAACATTTCAGCTGATTTTCTTCTATTTGGCTTGAAATTGTGGTCTGGGAAAGGCTGGTCCTATAAATTGTCCTCCTATAAAGGAAGCCCCTTGAGGATCCTCAGCTTGTTATTTTTAATCACTGTAATCTCCTTTTCAAAGGAGGCCATGGTCAGAAACAGAGCAGCTCTTTCAGAGCTTCTAAAACACAATTACTGCAGGGCTGGGGAGTGGAGGAGGAATAGAGAGAGAGAAAGAGGAGAAAAGTGGTGGGAGAGAGGAAGAAGTCTATATAATACTAACAACTTGTAAAAGGCTGAATAATAATCTCAATTGGACCTAGGCCGTGGGGAAGAAGCCCCATGTTTCGGTATTTTTTAATGGTGATTATTATTTTATTTCAGTCTAGAATACCAAAAGGATGTACCAGAGCAGGGGTGGGACACAGAAAGCAGACGCTGTTTGGGGATAAACCAGAATCCTGGGGACAATTATAGAATCAGGGAAAGATTTGAGGCAGAAAAACCAGCCATTGATCCCAAGGATCATGTGAGACCCTAATTCAGGAAAAAAATAAGAAAGCAAATAGTGCACTGGGGGAGTGTTAACTTCCACAGCCCCAAGTCCATACAGCAAGCAGAATGCACTAGATTTCCTTTTAACATTTTTATTCCAAGAAAATATAAGGCTAGGACCCATTTCTTCCTAACTTTGAGTGGTGGATTTAGGTTTGCTAATCACAGAGTATTTACTCAGACGGCCTCAGCATGGTTTCTGCAAAATCCTCCTTTCTGAACTCTTAACCGCTAGGAAGGAGAAAAGATGATTTGCCATCAATAGTCTGAGCAGGGCATTGCAGTTCAAGAAGGGTCAGTTTATGCTGGAGTTAGACCATAGGTGGACTGGCAGTGGACCCTTAGCTAATCAGGGAACCTCCCTGGTTGTCTGCATGCCGGCTGTCCTCTCCTTCCCACCTTCCAGTGCTAGGGCTAAGGCCACCATGTGCCAGTGTTCTTCCAATCAAGGAGGATTAGAATGGGAGGGGATGCGTGGTAGGATACTTGGCCTGGGCTCCAAACTAGGCTAAGTCACCTAAAAAATCCCCCAAGGTTTAAATTAGGAACAATCTTAAGAGAGGCTTCTAGTATGGAGAAATCATTCATTCATTTGATTAATTCATGAAGATCCAGTTAATGGCCATTCACTAGTAGACTGGACTGGAGGACCACTGAGGAAACCTACTTTTAAACCCACATACACACACCAAACAACAAAACCTATCTGACCATCTCATCCTCCATTATTAAACCAGTAAGATCTCCTACCCAACGCCATCTAACAGGTATTGAGGGCCTGCAGTAGGTTCAGGTACACTCACCTCTGTTAACTGATTTACACCCTGAGAAGTTGGAATATAGCTATTTATACAGCTGGAGAAATAGGTTTAGAGAAATGAAATGACTTGTACAAGTTCACACAGCTACTAAACTCAAGTTGTGTGCTTCCATAGCCATCCACTCTTTCCTCACTACGTGGAGCTGGGACAATTCCCCCAGAGAGCCCAGGTCCGATTGGAGAAGCCAATCAAGTTACGCCCGCTTCCCTTGAGTCCCGGGGAAGGAGTGGGCGCCTCCCGGCTTGGCTGAGCAGCTGTCGGCGGACTTTGGCTCGGCTCGCTCCAGACACCAGGCCCACCCGCCGGCCCCCTCCGGGGCTGGGCGGGGTTGTTCTTCCAACGTCTTCCTGGAGTACCAAGGATCCCGCGGACCCGCGCTCCGGGTCTGAAGGGCGCCTCGCCAAGTGCTAAGCGCTCCAACGTGCGGAGGATTCGGGGTAGCTCCAGGTGGAGAGTCGAGACACCAACCCGGGGAAACCGAAGGAACATCCTGACAAATGGGGCCCTGGGTTTTGGTCACGGCGCCCGCCGACAATGCCCCAAACTTTCTCCGGTGGTGTCTCCACCGCTTCCTCCCGCTACACTCTAGGAAACTGGAAGGCCCATTTGCCCCACCAGGTGCTCCAAGGACGCGGAAGCGGCTCGCTCTTCCCTGCGTGGCACCAGAGCTTGGCTTATGAAGGGACGGGGGAGGGTGGACGCGCGCCCTGTCACTCACTGCCCGCGGGGCCCAGATGAGGCTGGACAGCCTTCTTCCCTGCCCGGTGTCCTTTTTCCCACACGGAAAGCGGCAGCGGCTGCACGGGGAAAAGATGTCTGGGGTTGGGGGTGGAATGAGGGGTTTTAAGCCGGTGCGGATCTGGCTGCCAGGAGGCTCTCACCTGCTCCGACACCCCTGTTTGCGCTCCGGATACCCTGCGCTCAGAGTAGCAGCCCTCCGGCGCGAAGCCTCAGGATAGTGGAAACCAGGGACCCCGGCCTCCAGGTAGCAAGCCTGGGGAATTCGGCTTTCCCTTTCCGTCTTCATCGGGTTTCCCTCCCCACTCGGAGACTGCACAGATCTGTTCAGCGACCCCGTTCCCACCGGGAACCCGTCCTGGAAACCCGGGATCCTCTCCTTCGCCTGGGACCATCAGAGAATAATTTGGGGTCCTTTCCAGGGACCCTTCGGAGGAGCTTCAGGCTCTTCCTCCCTCTGACACTTTCTCCACGCCTCGGGACCAGTTAGAGAAGTCGATGTCTCTTCTCCTGAAGGGACCGGTCCAGGGAAGCCAGAGTGACCATTTCTCCGGGGGCCGGTCTGCGAGAAGCCGGTACCCTCTTCTTCAGAGAAGGGACTGGGGAAAGCCGGAGTCCCTGCCTCAAATGGAACCCGACTAGGGAAGC
Organism: Cabassous unicinctus; assembly: GCA_029593785.1. Taxonomy (NCBI): domain Eukaryota; kingdom Metazoa; phylum Chordata; class Mammalia; order Cingulata; family Chlamyphoridae; genus Cabassous; species Cabassous unicinctus. The sequence continues at coordinate 8,952 of JAQZBX010056827.1, forward strand.
CTGAGTCCCCTCTACCTCCAGAGAGGAAGGCGGGTCTACTACTCCACTCGAATCGGCCGGAGAAGAAGCCAGGTTCCCTCCTCGCCAGGCTAGCGTGACGCGTCGCTTCGCTAAAATCCACGCCTGGGCACCACGCGCCGGGGCTCCGGGCTGCCTCGCCTGACTGCGGCCCCCGCGACGGCCTGGGACGCCAGTTCGGAATCCGCCGCGAGCTCGCGGCTAAGGGGACTGAGGGCAGCCAGGACCGAGGGTATCTTGCCGGGCCGCGCCGGCACCGTGCGCCCGGGGACCGTGCGCCCTCCTCCGGCACCGCGTGGTCGGTGCCCTCCGGGGACCGGGTCCCGCGCCCCCAACGCTACGCCCGGCCACTTACCGCGGTAGCTGGTTCCCGGCTTGTAGAAGTCGGGGTCCCCCTCCACGCGGAGGCTGAACTCGGTGTAGCCCTCGCGCCGCGTGCCCTGGGCGCGGAGGATGCGGCTGCAGTAGCCCTCCGACTTATGCACTTTTTCCAGGGTCTCGTCGGAGAAGGCCAGCGCCGCAGCCAGGGGCAGCGCCAGGGCCAGCAACGCCGGACTCCGGCTCAGCCTCAGCGGCGCCGAGAACAGCCTCATTCTCGGGGGTCCCTAACTTTGTTCCGCGGCTGCTGGCCCTCGCCGCGCTACTCCTGCCCGAAGGGGTCCCCGCGGAGGCAAGACCAGGCAGAGCCCGGGCGGCGGGCGGGAGCTGGGAGCCTCCTCTGGAGACTCAGACACCGTGCGGGCCTTGGTTGGCGGCGGCCGAGCTGCGCTGCGCTGCGCTATGCTGAGCCGAGCGAGCCCAGCAGCGCGAGGAAGGGAGGGAGGCGGCGAAGGAGGAGGAGGGAGGGCTGATTTTGCCAGATCCCGGAGCGCAGCGCTGTTTTGTTTCCGAGCTGGCGATTAGCTGGGCGGCCGTATTTATTTTGCGACGCTGGGTTCTCAGGGTCTGGTGAGAAAATCGTAGAGCATAGGGACACTGCAGGTTCTGTCCCACCTCCAAGGAGGCTTCTGACCCAACTCCTGGCTAAGCTAATGACACAGCCTGTGGAGAGGGAGGCTCCGAGGAGGGAAAGACCGAGAACTAACTTCTTATTGCACGTCTGCTCTGTGCCTAGCAGTGTGCTGGGTGTTTCACTTATGGTATCTGTTAACCTCTCCAAACGCTCATCTTACACAGCTAACATCACTTTCGTTCATTTTATAGATAAGCCAACTGAGGTTTGCAGCCAAACAGCCAAGGCAGGGTTAGATGCCATGAGTAAGTGACTGCATTGTCCTTCCCAAGGCCCTGTTGAAACTGGTGGGACTGGAAGATGAGAAAGGAGCAGAAGGAATTATCCATTAGGCCCATTAGGCTCAGTAGGCATAGTGCCTAGTGCCCACAATACTTTTAGGGCCCTGAAAAGGTTTTAAGATCAGAAGGATAACATTAAGGTCAAAGAAAATGTTTGGATATCATTAATATATTTGGCTTTATACCAATACAGTCTTATATATAATTTTTAATACTTTTTTTTTAATGGAGGAAGGAATGCATGGAGCCAAAAGTGCCTAAGGTTCACAAAAGTCATCATGCAGCCCTGGAAAGGAGTTTTGAAAAGTTCAAAAAATAGTCTGTGTTTTCTTGGCTTAGATTTTAGTTAAGGTTCCCAGTCTCTAGTGACATGATCTGAGCTACACGGAGCCTGGGGGCTCACTGGGTAGAGCCCAGGGCCTAAGTCTCCAACCCTGAAGGCCAGATGGGAGCAGATTCAGTGTGCAAGAGTCCCTTTCCCTGTGTCCCTTAGGAAAGATGTGAATCCAACCTCAGTCCTGCCACTCACCCATGGTGAGACTTGGGCAAGTTATTTAACCTCTTGAAACTTCAGTTTCCTCCTCTAGAGAAGACTGCTAATAAAACCTTCCTATTGGAGTTGTTTGAATTAAATAAACTGATGCATATAAAACACTTGGCCTGGCAACTATTGAATTCAGAGTAATACAGATCTTTTCAAATTATAATTGTGGTATATGCTACACACTAAAATAAGTGGTTCATGAGAGTGTGTGTCAGAGGTCAGAAAACTACAGAGATGAATAAAATGTGCTTCCTGTCTTCATGGAGCATATCATTTTATGTTCAATAGTTTAAGTATATGGTCTTGAATGTCTTTTCATCTAATCTAAATCAACATATCCAAATCTAACATGGAGGTGGGTGGGCATGGAGCAGGCAGTGACATAAGATTTAATTATTTATTGGACATTGACAATGTGCTAAGCACTTATCTACATTAAGACCTCAGGAAAACTATGTGAGGTTGGAAACCCTATTTCCCCCCATTTTCCCAATTTCCAGATTAGGAGCCTATATAACTTCCTGTCTGGGTGCCTTGGCTAGTAAGGGAAAGAGCCAGGATTCAAATCAGGCCTCACCAAAATGGGGTTCCTCCTTCACCCAGTGTTGACTCCATCATCTGGTCTACGACAGCAGGTTCTAACCAGCCCAGCAAGCTCCAATCCACCTGTATGAGCGAGATTTCTCTACCAGCTCTGCTGACACTTGGTAACTCTGCTCTAGTCCACACATTCAATCCATCAGCTTTAAGATGATGCCTTTAAGGTGCCCGTAACCTGGTCTCACTGCATCTGCTGGTGTGCTAGATCATAGCTCCCAGACTAAGCTCTCAGCCCAGCCCCATCCCACCCCGCCCAGCTGGGATCCCGGCATCCTCCACTTTCAAATTTGTCTCAGCGCCTTGGCTTACAGCTTTCCCATGGCCCAGAATGCCCTCCCTCCTCCTGTCTGTTGAAATTCTCCTCTCTTCTGTGGCATGGGATCCTGCAGTCTCTCCTCCTCTGGACTTCAGTAGAACTTATGAGGAGAAAAGTTCTCTTATTTTGACCATTATGTTCCAGGAGAATGTCATGGACTGTTTCAGGGGTCTATGTCGCATCTCCTAGCAATGAATCCAGTTTACTTTCTGTTTAATTTCCTGTTCAGATGTTTTCTCTGTTGTAAAATACACTGGACTTCAAGAAATCTCTCTCCAGTTTTGCAGCCTAAGGCAGAGCTGATGTTAGTTGCTAGGGTGTTGCTAAGGAAAGTCATCTACCCAGGACAGATAATTAACTTTATCAGTGTGTGTGTAGGTCATAGAAGAGAAGAGCTGGGGGCTCCACTGCTCCAGAAAAAAAAAATTCCTTTGATTGGTAGGAGGTAAGATCACCCTCCTTTCCCCCCCTTCCTTTAAGAGAAAGGCAAAAAGATTTTCTAGATTAGGGTTTTTCTGAATGTGGTCATTGAAACACCAGCGTCAGATGTTTGCTTCAACTACAGATTCCACAATTTCATCCCAGAGACCTGAATCTGCACTTTGAACAAGCTCAAACTAAAGTTTAGAGAACCACTGTTCTACAGCTTGGAATTCAGACTTGAAGGGCTTGGTTCCAGCTTGGCTCTACCATGTTTCCACTGTGTAAAGGTGGGTGGTTGTGTGATGTCACAGGACCCATCTAAACTGCTTATGTGCAAAATTGGGAATGGTTATACCCATCCTGCCTACCTCCTGGGGCTTTGGCAAATTAGTGGTTAATTGAGAAAATAATTTGCAAACTGAAAAATATTAGCTTCTGTTGTTATTCTTAGTTTCTTAATTTAGAACAAGAATCCAGAAATGTTAGGTCTTTGTTTCTCCAATTCATAAAGTTAAAATCAGAAGTTTTTTGGGAAGAAGTAAGCGAAAGTAGACAATGAAATTGAATTATACTGATCCATCTATTTGTTATTGGTCAGGGAGGAAAAGCCTGAAAGCTGTCTACCAGTAAGCCAGCAGGTTTTAAGACTAACTTAGAGATGATGAGCATGAAAAGTAAAGAAAATACTAAAAGCAGAAGTCATCACATCATTATAAAATATTTATTCAGCATCTGCTGTGTTCTAGGCATTGGCCAAATCATATATCATTGCATTCAGAATTCTGAAGTTGATTGGATCCATCCCATAACCCCATCCCATAATCCTCATCCCCTTCATTCATCTGATATCACCAGATCTTTGGTCTCTGTTCAGTTTTGCCTTTCTCTCCACTCTCTAAAGACCCCTGTCTATTGCCAATAAATTTTTCTATGTCCATAATCTTTCCATAAAAGTATGGTTTTAAACAGGCTTTAAACAGCAGAACTCTTTATTCAAGTGAAGACTTACTCAGCAACACAAATGTGTAAAACGAATGAAGTGCAATTGCTCTGGTTTTAAAGAAGGAATGCAGAGAGTTGGGGACAGCATTCCTCTACCTGGTTCCCACTGCCACTTCCAGATCAGTGTTTTATAATATTCTTCGAGAGCCCTCTTATTTTATCCTCCCTAATCCTATCTCCATCATCTGTAGCCTCGAAGTCACTCCCTTGCAGCCACAAAGGACTCTGCCCCTGGCTCCCGGCTTCCTGCCTGTCTTTATTCATGCTATAGGCCTAGAAGACTAGAAAGCCCAAGCAGATGATTCAGCCAACACTCTAACCTCCTCTATGCCATTGAATTTGGCCTTCCTCTGAATCCACAGTCCTCTCCCACAAAAACACCCTAGGCCTTGTCATCACCTGGGAAATCTTGAGCTCCCAACAGCCCTCTCTCACTCCACTTCCAGCTTTCCCATTTCCTCATCCCCTTGCCTTCACCACTCTGTGGCACTCAGGCCTACAGCCTTAATCATTTCTGATTTTCCCAGCCTTTCTTGTTATCAATTCCTTTCCCACCCAGTCTGGACACCATGCTTAATCATTTAGACCACATCTCCCCAGGCACTCTTCATTAGCTCTCCTCCTTTCTCTGCTTCCTCTCGCCCCCAACGCTTGATCAACCAATCAAACTAATGGAACTATCCCAGACTATCCCACTACAAACTCATGAGTTCTGTCCTCAACTCTAATTCTTACATTGATTCCTAACCCATTCCCCATTCTTCATGGTGCCTTATCTCTTTCTAGCCCTTGCCACCTTTTCAAGTCTGCTGTACCACTCTTGAGAGGTACCTGGTCTCATTTCATTCCCCAGAGAGAAGACATTAGGCATGAACTTCCTCAAATCTCTGTCTCTTCTATCTTTAAACCAAACTCTGGGAAAACCCAAGTTCACTTCTTACCTCAGAGGAAGAAGTGTTTAGACACTTCAATTCTTCCAAGGCTAATTCCTCATTGCCACCTGCTTTCTGCTGAACACTGCACTAGCTCTTATTCCCTTTCCCTCTTGCATTTCTGTTTCCTTCCCAAGGGCTCCTGGCTGTGTCTTTAAACATGGGAAAGTCTCCCCCATCCTGGGAGGGGAGGTGGACTGGGGGTTGAGGTAGCAAGAGGCATGAGACTGGGCCTTTCACTGACCTAGTCTCCCTCTCCAGCTATTCTCTTGCTATGGTCAGAATCAAACTGGTTGAAAGAGTTGTCTTCACTTGCTACCTCTGCCCCCTCCATTTCCATTCATTTCTCAACTCAGTGCACTTTGGGCTCAGTTCATATCTCTTTATTCCAACTGCTCCAACAGAGGTCACCTAAGACCTCCTAATTGCTATAACCTTTGTCTGAATTAAAACAGATAAAAGCAGCCAGTAAGGGCCCTGTCACTGCACAGTAGAATGGAAGCTCACCCCTGGGAGAAATTAAAGGGAAGCATATAGTGGGAGGTCTTCCAAGGTATAGATCCCTGTTTCCAGCCTAGAGACCACTCAGTCTGTAGACTGGAGAAGTACTGTGACTGAATGCATCACAGGGCATTATGTGCAACGGTGGGAAGCTCCCAAGAGCAAGCCCTTGCAAGTCCAGTCATGAACAGAACACAGATACAGCCCACAGTCCCGCTGTGGATTCCTTGCTGTTAATCTACCAGGTCGATCCAAGCAGAATCACCTTTGTGAAATTCTGGGAATTTCATAGCTTGAACCATATGACTATGGCACACTACTGCCACCTGGTGACAATGAACTGAAATGCAAAGGTATTAAGTAAGAAACTCGCAAGTACACAGGTACTCTTTAAGGTCACCACCTTGGTCCTGTTTTAGACTAGATTGTTTGCTTTTTGAGAATGGACTAGATTGTTTGCTCTTTAAGAATGGAGTCACTGAGTTTTCTACTGTGCTTAGAATAATGTGTCTGCATGAAGTGGATGTTCAGTGAATTTCTGTGGAAATTTAAGCCTTTCATTCATTCAACAAATATTTATTGGTTAACTAGGAGTTATGGATTACCTTTGATTAATTATACAAAGATAAGTAAGATATAATTCCTGCCTTCAAGAAGCTCTGGAGACAGATAAAGCAGATGTTTTTTAAAATGAAGGGTCATATATACTAATCTTATGGGAACACAGAGAAGGGAGTGACTAATTTTTCTTGAGGCGAGGGTCCAGGGAACATTTCAAAAGGCACTCAACATCTTGAAGGAAAGATAAGACCTCACCAACTGGACAAGGGGAATGAGCATTCTAGGCAGAAGAAAGCTTGCACAGAGGTGTGAAAAAGCAGGATCTGTTCTGTTCTCAAAGTACTTAAATCAACTTTTCAGCAGCACTGTAAGAAGAGGCATTGTTGAGCAGGAGTCTGGAGGCAGGGAGAGATACTAAGAGGCTTTAACAGAAGTCCAGATGAAAGCCATGGGCTAAAGCTAAAGAAGAAGGGTTGAATTAGAGGGTTGTTTAGTAGGTGAAGCAAAGAAGACCTAGTGCATGTCAATGTGTAGGAGGCAAGAAGGGAGTCAAAGATGGCTCTGTGACTTGTCACTTGGGCTCCTGGGGGGTTACTGGTAGCATAATTACCTGAGATAATAAATTCTAGAAGAGAAGCCATGGGGTGTGTGGGAAAGGGAGAAGGGATAGAGTGAGATGATCTAGCCTCAGCTGTGGATATGTCACATTTAAGGGATCTTTCCAAGGGAGCTGTCCAGTGCACCATCAAAGACAACAGGTTTTGAGCTCAGAAGACAGATGGGAGAGACATCTGACAGAGACCTGAGAGTCAGCAAGGTATTGTGCTCCAGCACTTCCTTGAAGTTCCTCTCAAAGGTTATCTGTCAAACCTTTCAGCTTTGTGCTCTGATTTCTAAACCAGCAGACCAGTTTGATAGATGTACCCTTGTCAGGGTACTAATAGAAAAAGAATAATCTCCCTGTGTTGCCAAGATGGCTCACCAGGTGACATATGTGGGTGTTCACAATGGTCTCTTTAGGGTGAGACAAAGATGTGGGATTCTAGATTCCATAACCTAGAAGGTCCCTGTAGTCTTGAGATGCTTCCAGCACTTGTGGGCTGTAATCTCCTCTGCTCACACAAAAGGCTGGTACTGGAGGGAGGCACCAATGGAAAATAAAAGAGAAAATGGGCCTATGACCCTCCAGCCTGATGCTATGCAGAAAAAGAGAGAGAAGGGAGGGAAGAAACTGCAGGGGTAAGAAATGGAAATGATGAGGATAGTAGGTAGAAATGACTAGAAAATATATTAAATTTATAATGGAATTAAAGAAAGGGATACATAGAAAAAAGAAAGGTAGAGGGAAAGATGCTCCTGCCCTCCTATTACCATGATGAAGAGTCCATGTGCAACAATAAAAACAGGACTTCTTTGCCTTCCAATTAACCATGGTCCAAGTTTGTACCTCTCCCCATTTGGACAAAAGAATGCCAAAGTTTCTGGTTTACAGACTGGATTGAAATAAAATTCCTTCCTATCGTTACTCCAAATACACAGCCCAAAGTGATAGAACCTGGAAAAAAAAAAAAAAAGGCCCCAGAACATAATTTAGGCCCCAAGCTCATTCATCTTAGAAAACAGGACCCAAGTCTGTTGGTCTGAGATTCAAAAGGGAGTAAGAATAAAACACATTTATTAATTTATCATATAGTGGTGACTTGCTACAACCTAACTCCTGAAGGGCACAAGTTGGTGTGGCCACAAGACCAAAGAACACATCAGGCATAAGCTTTATTGGGACTTACAGGCAGGAGAGAATCTCTGATGGCGGTGATTCAGAGAATGAAGACAGCGCTCCACAAAGAGATGAGAAAATGAAGGGTGATATAAGGGGTTTCAGAACAAGGACATTCCATTGGGTATGAGAAGAGAGTTCCCGCTAGGGTCACGTGAAGCGTACACATGGGGTGTGATGATGTTTTCACTAAGTTCGTAGGAAGGACATTTACCAAGGATGTTTGCTGCTTTGGGAAGATTTTAGTTTATGACACCACCCATGCATTCTCTCCGCTCTGGTCACGCCTAGGTCACGCAGGTGGCTACGTGCTGAGGACCTGGGGGGAGGGCCCTGGGTCCCCACAGGACTGTACGATGCTGAGCCTTCTACTGGGCCCCTGAAGGACAGGAAGGCATGCCTTCTACCTGCCAAGGGCTTGCAATAATCACAGCTAACAGCCTTATCATCATGCCTACAATGGGTCAGGCAATGTTCTAAATGCTTTGTGCGTATGAAGTCATTTAATCCTCAGCAAAACCAGGGATCTGGGTACTTTTTTTTTGGAGCCAAAATATGATACATCATATTAACTGTCCTGCATGGCAAACTCACTACTTATACACACTTACATAAAAAGAGCAATTCCAGTATTAGCCATGACATAAGAAAGCTCAAGGAGTCCACTGCCCACAATCGCATTGCTCAGATTAAATATTGACATTCCAAAGGAAGTAGTACCGGGATGCTACATAAAGGGAAACGATAACCAAATATATCATAATTAAAGAGAGAAAACCAGCTCTGAGCAAGTTAGATTTGAAATCTATACGTAAAACTATTCTTTTATGCCATAATGCCACAGACACATTTTTAACTTACAAAGTCTGCTTCATATTTCTTCTTGCCCAAATTAGATTCAAGTTAAAAGTTCTGGTTTTCAGGATATACAGCTGCATAATGACTTTTCAGAGAAGCTTGCTTGTGGGGTGGGAGTAGGTGAAATCGCTGTTGGAGCTGTAGCTGCTGCTGTCCTCATCCGGGGAAATGTTAAACCTTCCCATCTAGGCCTTCTTCATGCTGGGCCCTGGGAAAGGCTCCTTTTGTCCTTGGCGGTGCACTGGCCGCACGGAGGCCTCGGTGGTCTCAGCTCCTGTGTCTCGGAAACCTCACGCGAACAGCTTTCGTGGGTTTCCTTCTCAAACCA
>JAQZBX010056828.1:0-18103 GCA_029593785.1 Cabassous unicinctus
CAACCCACCCTATTATTATTATTATTTATATCATTTATATATGAACATACATAAACAATAAATGTATAGTAAAAGTTGTGAACTTACAAAGCAAACATTCATAACATCATACAGGGGTCCCATACATCAACCCTCCACCAACACCTTGCATCATCGTGAGACATTTGTTCAAATTATGAAAGATTATTGTCAAAATCTTACTACTAATTATAGTCCTTATCTTACATTTAGTGTATTTTCCCCCAACATACCCTATTATTATTTTTTAAATATATTTTTATGACAAAAGTTGTAAGCTTACAAAACAATCATGCACATGTACAGAATTCCCAAACAACACCCTTCTATCAACACACCACACCGTGGTGGAACATTTGTTACAGATTATGAGATAATATCACCCGATTATTACCAGTTCCACAGCATACATTTAGCACACATTTTCCATAATCCCCCATTATCAGCACAGTACATCTTTGGCATAGATGCAAGAATATTACATTATTACTGTTAACCACACTCCATAGGTCACTCCAGTTGTATTTTTCCCATGCTTCTCCACATTCCCACCACCCTGCAATACTGATGTACACCTGCTCTAGCTCACAAAGGACACTCTTGGATCTATACCATTAACAACTGTTCTCATCCACCTCTGGGTTTAGTGTGCGATTCAGTCCCTAGATTATTCTCTAGCTTTCTGTCAATTGGCATTTCCATCCCTAGACTACCATTTTCAGCCACATCCCCATTAATAAACCAGCTGTTACTATAATGTGTTACCATCAACTCTGTACATTTCCACACTTTTACAGTAAATCTAATTAAAACTTCTACATACATTAAATATCAGTAGTCCATCTCAGTCCTCCTCTTATCTCCTTTAAGAATCCACCACCTACTACCAGGTCTTGAAGATATTTTCCTACATTTTCTTCTAGAAGCTTTATGGTTCTTGCTTTTATATTTAAGTTTTTTATTCATTTTGAGTTAGTTTTTGTATAGGGGTCCTCTTTCCTTCTTTTGCTTTGGAAATCAAATTTTCTCAGCACCATTTGTTGAATGGACTGTTCTGCCTGAGTTGGGTGGGTTTAACAGGCTAGTCAAAAATCACTTGACCACAGATGTGAGGCTCTGTTTTTTAACCATCAGTTCAGTTCCATTGGTCTATGTGTCTGTCTTTATGCCAGTACCATGCTTTTTTTTTTTTTTTTACCACTGTAGCTAGGTAATACAACTTAAAGTCCAGAGATGAGACTTCGCTTTTCCTTTTAAAGATGTTTCTGGCTATTCAGGACCCCTTACCCTTCCAAATAAACTTGACAATCATGTTTTCTATTTATTTTAAAAATGCTGGTGGAGTTTTTATTGGGATTGCATTGAATCTGTATATCAATTTGAGTAGAATTGTCATCTTAATGATATTTAGTCTTTCAATCCATGAGCATGGAATGTTCTTCCAATTATTTAAGTCATTTTTTATTTCTTTTAACAATGAGTTGTTTTTTCTGAGTACGAGCGCTTTACATCATTGGTTAAGTTTATTCCTGAACATTTGGGTTTTATCTGTAATATTTTATTTTCATCACTCTTTTGAAACTTTTGGTTACTTTTATTGATATAATCTTCATTTCTAGACTCTCTTCCAGACCTCTCTCTCCTGTCTTTTCTTTTCAGGCTGTAGCATACCCTTTAGTATTTCCTGCAAAGCGGGTCTCTTGGTTACAAATTCTCTCAGTTTCTGTTTATCTGTGAATATTCTAAACTTGCCTTCATTTTTGAAATAAAATCTTGATGGATATAAGATTCTTGGCTGGAATTTTTTCTTTTGCAGTATCTTAAATATGTCATACCACTGTCTTCTTGCCTCCATGGTCTCTGATGTGAGATCAGCACTTAATCTTATTGGGTATCCTTTATATGTTATGCATTGCTTTTCTCTTGCTGCTCTTGGAATTCTCTCTTTGCCTTTGGCGTTTGACATTCTGATTAGTATGTGTCTCGGAGTTGGTCTGTTCAGATTTTTTTGGGTGGGAGTATATCATGCTTTTTGGACATGTATATCTATGTCCTTCAATAGGGTTGGGAAATTTTCTACCATTATTTCTTAAAATATTCCTTCTGCCCCTTTTCCCTTCTCTTCTCCTTCTGGGACACCCATGACACATATGTTTGCACGTCTCTTGCTATTCTTTAATTCCTTGAGACCTTGTTCAAATTTTTCCAAACTTTTCTTCATATGTTCTTCTGTGTGTTCACTTTCAGAGGCCATTTCCTCAAGCTCACCAATCCTTTCTTCTGCCTCCTCAAATCTGCTATTATATGATTCCAGTGTATTTTCAATTTCATTTATTGCACCCTTCATTCCCATAAGATCTGCTATTTTTCTATGTATGCTTTCAAATTCTTCTTTGTGCTCATCCAATGTCTTCTTAATATCCTTAATTTCTTTAGCCATCTCATTGAATTTATTAAGATTTGTTTGAACATCTATGATTAGTTGTCTCAACTCCTTTTGTCATCTGGAGGCTTACCTTGTTCCTTTAACTGGGCCATAGCTTCCTGTTTCTTTGTGTGAATTGTAATTTTTTGTTGGTGTCTTGGCACCTGGCTTACCAGAGTATTTATTCTGGGTGCAGTTTTTCTCTTTAGTTTAGGGCTTCCTGCCTTTTCTTCCTTGCTGATTGTGTAGTAGGAGCCAAGGATGTAGTTGGTGCTATAAGTTGTGGAGTCTCAAGCTACCCTCATTGCTCCAAGGACCAATGAAGCTTCTCCCCACTTTCTCTTTTGCCAGGGGTAGGGACAGAGCCACAGCTGTGTGGAATAATCCAAGTCATGCAGGTCTAGACTGTAGTTGCCCAGAGAGACTGATGAAGCTTCATGTCCCTTTCTTCCCTGCCTGGGGCAGGGATGGAGCTGCAGGTGTGGGCAGCAATCTATGCAGTGCAGGTCCAAGATGACCACAGTTGCCCCAGTAGATTTCTGATTATTCAGTCTGTGCCAGCTAAATGTACCTACAATTTCCTGGATAGGCTGGTGCAGGGCCCATCAGCTTCCTCCCTGCTTGAAGTGGGGCTGAAGCCTAGGCTAGGGATGCAGGCCAATCTGGGTGAAAGAAACTGGTATCTACCATCACTGTGATTTTCAATCAGCCCAGCTTCACCTCATGCTGGGGGTGGAGTCAAAATGGCAGCTACTGGCCTCCTTCTGACTTGGAAAGGCTCAAACTTTAGCTGTTCTTAGGGTTATGCTTTAGCCAGCCGAATTGACTAATCAGTAGCTGAAATTGGTGGCCAATTGCCTTTTCCTCCCATTTTTGGGAAATGGAGCTTCCAATTCCTGTCACAGAATAGCTCCTGGGGTGGCTTGCACTGCCAAAGTAGGATGATCACTGGCCTCCGCGGCGTGGCCTGTAATTTCCCGGAGAGGCTGGTGCAGCTCCCCCCAGAGACCTCCCTGCCCAAGGTGGGCCTGGGGCTTATGCTAGAGTAGCAATCTGATATAGACGGAAAAAAGCCAGTGCCTACCAGCTTTGTGATATTCAGTCAGCCCGGCTTCCCCTTGTGTCAAGTGTGGAGTTAAGATGGCGGCCACCAACCTCTTTCTTACTTGGACACGTTTAAACTCTAGCTGTTCTTAGGATTATACTTTAGCCTGCAGAATTTACTAATCAGTAGCTGAAGTTGGTGCCCAACCATCTCTTTCTCCCCCGTTTTGGGAATTGGAAGTTTCAATTCCAGCCGTGGAACAGCTCCCGAGGTGGCTTGTGCCTCCAGTGGAGAAAGGGCACCAGCCTCCGCGGCATGGAGTGTTCTACTTACGAATCTTCTCTGCAGATGGGCAGTCTCCTCCTTCCATTCTTTCAATGATGTTGCAGGATGCACTTCTGGTCTCCTGCAGCCCCCAAATAGGTGCTCTAGTTAGCTGTGGGTGATCACCTACTGCCCTGTAGCAGGAGCTGTTTCTCAGAGCTCTTTGCTGCCATCTTGCTGGTTCTCCTGTCTATGCTTTTTGATAATAACAAATGTGATAGTCATTTAGAAAATTTGTAACCCTATAAAAGTATAAGAAAAATAAATTTTACCTATAATTCTGTCATTCATAAATAACCACCTGTATTAGTCAGCCAAAGTGTTGCTGATACAAAGTACCAGAACCCTGTAGGTTTTTATAGAGGGTATTTATTTGGGGTAGAAGCTTACAGTCACAAGGCCCTAAAGAGTCCAACTTAAGGTACCACGAGAGGTACTTGCTCACCCAAAGTCATTGGCTACGTGTTGAAGTAAGATGGCAGGCGATGTCTGTGAGGGTTCAGCCTTCCTTCTTCCTCTCAAGGTTTAGCTTCTTCCAATCTCAGCTCTAGGCTGGCATGAGGCTCATTTCTCTACCCAGGGCTTGTTTCATTCCGGGCTCAGCTGCTCTGGTCTCTTCACAAGGTCAGCTGTAGACTATCAGGCTCATCTCTCTTCCTAGGGCCTCACTTTGTTGATGGAGCCTTCTCTCTTTCCTCACGTATCTGCTTCTCTGTGTGTCTACTTCTGTGTGAGAGTCTGTTTTTATCAGCCCAAGGGGCTGGAACTCAACACTGAGTCACACTCTAGTGATGTGGTTGAATGAAAGCCCTAATCATAATATAATTTAATCAAACATCTCAGCTGAATCTAATACAATCAAAGGATAGCATGCCCAGAGAAAGAGACCAGTTTATAAACAAACAATATCTCTTCTGGAATTCATAAATAATATCAAACTGTCACACCACCTTTAACAATTTGGCCTCTTTTTCAAAATTAGTATATATGTTTATATTATACATTTATTACTTCACATTTGGTTGTGAATATTTTAACATTCACCCAATAGGAAAATAAAACTGGAAATTTTACATCATGAAGTGAATGTCAAGATGGTATATTAACTTGATAGCATATGGACATGGACTTGAAGGGAATAGGTGTAAAAACCACTTGAGTTGAAGTGTAGAATGGGATTGTGGTGACTTTTTTATTCTTTGTAAAACCTCTGAAACTCCCACAATAATGGTTTAGCAATAAAATAAACCCTAAGAAAGTAATATATAGCATATATTCTCTGCTTTCCTAGATTAAATGCTATGATGGTACTTATGAACCTTTGTAAGGACAAGATAGAACAAATCAACAACTTTTCTTTTGAGTCCAGCCTCCTATTACCTTTGTTTAATATATTCTTTTGCTTTCTATTCGATTTATTGTATTTCACTAAAATCATTATTCCCAATCTTAATTCTGACCCATCGAAAAGAATCTTCTTGCCCTCTTCACAGTGTTGTGGATTGAGGTTTATGAATAAATTCAAACAAGAAAATTTTTAACTGTTTTATTAGAGAAGTTGTGAGCTTACAAAACAATCAGGCATAATGTGCAGAATTCGCATCTACCAACCCCTCCACCAAAACCTTACATTGTTGTGGAATATTTATTATAGACTATGAAAGAACATCATCAGACTATTATCAGTAATGATGGTCTAGAGAGTACACTTGGTATATTTTTCCATATACCTCCCCTTATTAACGCTATGTATTAGTATTGTACAATTGTTATTGAATACTCTCATATTTATACTGTTAACAATAGACCATCTTCCACTACATGGTTTGCTATGTTATATATTCCATGCCTTGTGCATTCTATCCAAAGTGTACACTCATTGGCTCTCACTTTCATCACAGAGTTGTGCAGTTATCACTTCAGTGAACCTTTGAACGTTTTCCTTGGTCTAAAAGAAAAATATCACACACCCCCCATTATTGACCCTTAGTGTTGCTATAGTGCCCATCTTTGACATCGATGCAAAATTATTACAATATTGCTGTTAATTATAGTTCATAAGTTACATTAATTGTATTTTCCCATGCATCACTATATTCTTGCCACATTGTGATAGTAATATACATTTGTTCTAGTTCATAGAAGAACATTCTTGTACTTACATTATTAAACACAATCCTTATCTACCTCTGGGTTCACCATGTTATTCAGTTCCTAGATTATTCTCTAGCGTTCTTTCAATTGACATGTATATCCCTAGGCTACTCCTTTCAACCACAATCCCATTTATAAACCAGCTGTGTTATACTCACTATAATGTGCTACTATCAACTCTATCCATTTCCACACTTTTACAGTCAAGATGATTGAAAATTCTATATACATTAAGCATCAGTACCCCTTCTCAGCCTGATCCTGCCACCTTGTAACATACAGTCTAGGTTTTAACTCCATGTGTTTATTCTTCGTATTTAGTTCATATTAGTGAGACCACACAATATTTATCCTTTTGTGTCTGGCTAATTTCACTCTGCATAATGTCCTCAAGGTTCATCCATGTCATCATATGTGTCCCAATTTAATTTCTTCTTACTGCAGCAGTTTTCAGTTTTATGCATATACCACATTTTGTTTATCCATTCATTGGTTGATGGACAATTGGGTTGTTTCCTACTTTTGACAATTGTGAATAATGCCGCTATGAACATTGGTGTGCAAATGTCTGTTTGTGTCATTATTCTCAGTTCTTATGGATATATTCCTAGTAGCGGGATTGCCGAATCATGAGGGCAGTTCTATATGTAACTTCCTGAGGAACCGCCAAACTGTCTTCCACAGAGGCTGCACCATTCTACATTCCCATCAACAGTGAAGGAGTGTTCTTATTTCTCCACATCCAGCCTTTGTTGTTTTCTGTTTTTTTTTTATTTACTAATGGCCATTCTATGAGGTGTGAGATGATATCTCATTGTAAGTTTTGCTTTGCATTTCCCTAATAGCTGGTGATATTGGGAATTTTTTCATGTGCTTTTTTGCCATTTGTATTTCCTCTCTAACAATACAATTTTGTTCCTATGAAATATCTTTAAAGCATACTTTAAAATAATTTTAGTGTTAAAACTATGTTTTTATTAGGTCTTAGAAAGGATTGAGTGGGATAATTTTAGTAAAAGGCTGGGGAAAAGCAAGCACTCACTTATGATAACACATTGGAAGGGAGAGCCTGGGCAAATCAACTTTATTGTGCTAAACTTTCCTGAGAGGTTAACGTGTGGGACAGCGGTGGTGATGAGGGAGAGATGCCATTGCAGGGGCTTTAACTTCCAGGGAACTGGGAAAGAGGGGTGGAAAGTAAAGAACACACATTTTTGGACAAGGTTAATGAGGGTAAAAAACTTTTTGTGAGTTTTTATGTTTGGTCCACATTTGCTCTTTTAATGTTTCACAGGACATTTTAAAAGGTTGCAAAAATTTAATAACTATTGTTGCAATCACCTGAACTTTGGCTTGGTGAATTTCTTCAGACTTTCCTTTATCCTCCTTGTGCATCAGCTCTCCTCCAATCTTGTGTCCATTTCTAACTCAACCTTATTTAGAGTGAGAAAAATCCAACTTAATTATCAAGCACCAACAGTTTGGGTATCGGCTATAAAGAACCTGGAGTCATTATCCATTGATGCCACTGACAAGGCATTGGCTGAATTTCTGGGGGATATTTGAGTCCCAAGTAACTGTCAGCCTGCACAATTAATGAAGTCTGCTGCAGAGAAAGGTGGGTCTCAAGTGTCTCCTAGGCAGAAGGCAATTGTCAATTCTATTCTGTCCATGCAATATGGATTGACTGACAGTAAAGTTCCATCATCCAGCAGCCCACCCCCAGGGCTGCTGGGACATAGTCCACAGAAGATCACAGATGTAGCTGTATTATTACATCTGATAGAGTAGAAGCCAGCAGAATTGGCCTCCAGCCATTCTCCTACTCACACAAGACTCTAGTGGTCCACACACAACCTAACAGGATTTTTCCACTAAAAACAGGTGCAAAAAGAGTTTGAACCAAAAATCAAGTTAAGGTGGAGGAAAAATAGCAAGATGGCATCGGTTTAAGTGGGCAATCACCATGTTGCTCACGAAAAAACAGCTGAGTAGGGGCAAGATCCTGTCTGAGTGAGCTATTTTGAGAACCCACAGAGCAGGAGGCTTCAGTGTATTGATCTGGAGGGAGCTGGACAAAGAGATAAATTGCTCAAGGTAAAACCATAAGTTTCTCAACCTGTGGCTGGAAACCACAGATGGCTAAGCCCTACCCTCAAGGCAAATAGCTGCTGGGAGCCCCGACTCCCACCAGCCACCGAGCAGGAAGGAGCATTCTCTGAGAGTGGGAGGGTTCTGACGAAGGGTGGAGAGGGGTTTCCTTTCTGTGGGTTTAGTTGCCTGGATTCCCTTTGAGCTTTGGGGAGCATACCAGCCAGCTCAAAGTGGCACAAGGAAGAGGGGAGAGATGAATCTGCTGAGGCAGCCTGATTTACCTAACCGTCCTGGGATAGAGAAACTTGGCCTGGGAGAAGGCAGAGTCAGGCAATTGAGTAGTCCCATGCTGAAAACTATCAAAATTTCATCTGCTCTAAGGAAGGAAGGCAGTAGGAGGCACTTAATAAGCTTCCAAGAGCCTATTTAGGGTTCCCTGGGAGGATGGGGTGGTCTGGAAGAGGGTTGAGAGTCATTTTTCTGCAGTGAGTTCAATCGCCAGGGTCCCATTTGAATTTCAGAAGGGAACTCAACCTGACCAGGAGAGGTGAGGAGGGATACACTCACACAGGCTATTGCATCCTGTCACCCTGGAAGAGAAAGCAATAAGAATAGAAAGGGGACAGAGACACACAGGCTCCTAATCAGCAGGAATCTACCCAAATGCAAAGAGTCAAACCTGTCCAAGGGAAAGTGACTGGGTAGCTTTCTCAAGAGCTAACAGACCCAATGAGAAAGTTTAGCTCAGTGCAGGAATTTTCACCTTGATTATATGAGGTCCCTAGTTTTACTCTCAGCTTCTCTCAGAGTAGTGATCCACTGGGATATCAAACATCCAGCTGATACTTTAGGACAGGGAGAACATGGACATTATTTTTGTATTAGCTTCTCTTGGGTCTCTTATTTTTCCTAAGGAAAAGTTACTTTTTAAAAAAATTTAACTTAGTTTACTCTCTAAAACATGCTTCAAAACCTGCAGAGGGCAGGCTTCAGGGTAATTGATTGATTAATGAACACCAGCAGCCTGAGAAACTCCGCAGGGGCCTAAGAGGGAAGGCTGTTTTTCCTTAGTTTGTGTTTTATTGCTTGCCTGTGTGTTTATATGTTTGTTTGTTTGTTTTTCTTTCCTCTTTCTCCTCCCACCCTTTTCTTTTTTAAATTAGGTGCTGCTAGTTTGTTTCTTGTTTGGTGTGTTTCCACTTACTTGATTTCCCCTCTTCTTTGTATACTGATTTTATCTACCAACACTATCTCTTTATTGCTTCATCTTTCTATCTTTCGCTTTCTGTTGTTGTTTTTACATTCCACCTCTCTTTGTTTAGTCCTCAATTGTTCTGGTTTTTATTTCTATCTCATCTATCCTGTTTTCTTTCTTGTATTAACTTTTGTCTTTTCTTTTCTCTTTCCCTCTCTCCTCATCATTCTGGCCTTTCAATTCATTCTATGTATTTATTTGGCTTTCCATTTCATTGTTGGTACTCCACTTTCTTATTCCTATTACTTTATGCTGCTTACATAAGTTAAATATTCAATTTCAAAGGTCTTATATGGCTCCTCTTCTAACTTTTAGTATTATTTTTACTATTATCTTTTTTCCTTTCTTACCTTTTTTGCTTTTTCTGGCCCTAATCTTCTTCCATTGAGGGAACATAGACAACAACAAGGAAATAGAATAAGAGGAACAAAGTGTCAAAGAGGAAACATAACACACAAACACACACACACACAAAAACAGCAACTAAATTAAACCCTAGAGTAGAGAAAGAAGCTATCAACTCAATAAACCCATCAACATAAAAAGATGACCAGACAGCAACAAAAAATTACAAACCATACTAAGAAACAGGAAGACATGGCCCAGTCTAATGAACAAACTAAAAACCAGGAAGAGATGCAGAACATCGAACAACTAATCAAAGCTGTCCAAACAAATATCATGGACCAACTTAATGAAGTGAAGGAAGAGAATAATGATATTAAGAAGACACTAGGAGAACATATGGAAGAAATTGTAAACACACATAAAAAGATAACAGATATAATGGTGATGAATGGCACAATCCAAGAAATCAAAAATACACTGGAAGCATATAACAGCAGATATAAACAGGCAAAGGAAAGAGTTAGTGGTGTGGAAGACAGTACATATGAAATCAAACAGATAGTAGAACAGACAGATAAAAATATAGAAAAAATCCAGCATGGACTTAGGGTTTTGAATGACAAAACAAAATGCACAACCTACGCATTATAGGCATCCCAGAGGCAGAAGAGCAGGGAAAGGGGACAGAAGGTGTGTTGGAGGAAATAATGGCTGAAAACTTCCCAATGGTATTGTGGGAGATGGATGTATATGTCTAAGAAGTGCAGTGTACCCCAAATAGTATAAATACCAACAGGCCTACTCCAAGACATATACTTGTCAACCTGTCCAATGCACAAGACAAAGGGAAAATACTGAAAGCAGCAAGAGAAAAGAGAACCATCACATACAAGGGAAGCTCAATAAGATTAAGTGCTGATCTCTCATCTGAAACCATGGAGGCAAGAAGGCAGTGGTATGTCACAGTCAAGGTACTAAAAGAAAAAAACTTCCAGCCAAGAATTCCCTATCCAGCAAAGCTGGCATTCAAAAATGATGGAGAGTTCAAAATAGTCACAGATAAACAGAAATTAAAAGAGTATACCAATAAGAAACCTGCCCTTCTGGAAATACTAAAGGGAGTTCTGTGGGTTGAAAGGAAGAAACAGGACAGGGAGAACTGGAGGAGAGTGTAAGAACAACTAAAAAGACAAAAAGAGAAATAAAAACAAACATATGACAGACATAAACCCAAAGAAAATATGGCTAATGTAAGTAATTCATGAGAGTAATAACACTGAATATTAATGGATTAAACTCACTAGTCAAGAGACACAGATTGGTAGAATGGATAAGGAAATATGACCCATCTAGATGGTGTCTACAAGGAACCCACCTAGAACCAGGAATACAAGGAGGCTGAAATTGAATGGCTAGGAAACAATCTTACAAGCAACAAAAACAAAAAATGGGCAGAAGTAGCTATACTAAAATAGGACAAAATAGATTTTAAATGCAAAACTATTGTAAGAGACAAAGATGGACACTATATATTAGTAAAAGGGGTAATCTATCAAGAAGAAAGAAAAATCATAAACATTTATGCACCTAAGTGGGGCACTTCAAAATACATGAGGCGAACTCTGGAAAAACTAAGAGGAGAAATAGATGCCTCTACAATTATAGTGGGGGACTTTAATACACCATTATCACCATTAGAGAGAGCATCTCAACAGAGGATTAATAAAGCAACAAATACATTAGGGGATCTGTACCCAATAGACATATACAGAACACTATACCCAAATGCAATGGGATATTCATTCTTCTAGAGTACACATGGATCATTCTCCAATATAGAACACATGCTAGGCCACAGAAAAATTCTCAATGAATTAAGAAAGATTGCAATTATACAAAGTAATTTCTCTGACACAATGGAATGAAGCTGGATATCAATAAGGGCCAGAGAACCAGATTAGGCACAAAAATATGGAACTTAAACAACACACTCTTAAACAGTGGGTCAAGGAGGAAATCTCAAAAGAAATCAGTAACTACCTTGAAATGAATGAAAATGACAACACAAAATATCAAAACCTATGGGATGCAGCAAAAGCTGTAATAAGAGGGAAATTTATAGCTATAAATGCATATATCAAAAAAGAAGAAAGAGCTGAAATTGAAGACCTCACTGCACACCTGGAGGACTTAGAAAAAGAATAAAAACTAACCCCAAAGAAGGTAGAAAGAAGGAAACAACAAAGATTAGAGCAGAACGAAATGAAATAGAAAATAAGAAAGCACTAGAAAAAATAAACATAGCCAAAAGCTGGTTCTTTGAGAAGATCAATAATATTGACAAACCCTTAGCTAGACTAGCAAAGAAAAAAAGAGAGGAGATGCAAATACACAAAATTAGAAATGAGGAAGGGGATATCACCACTGACCCCACAGAAATAAAGAGTATAGAGTATCATAAGAAGATACTTTGAAAAATTATATACCAATGAGAAGGATAATTTAGAGGAAATGGACAAATTCCTAGAAACTCACAAGCAGCCTACATTGACAAAAGAAGAAATTGGTGAACTCAACAGACCAATCACAAGTAAAGAGATAGAATCAGTCATCAAAAACCTCCCAATTAAGAAGAGTCCTGGACCAGACGGATTCACAGGTGAATTCTACCAAATATTCTGGAAGGAACTGACACAAATCCTGCTTAAACACTTCCAAAAAATAGAAGTATAAGGAACATTGCCTAACTCATTCTATGATGCCAACATTACCCTAATACCAAAGCCAAACAGAGATGCCACAGAAAAGGAAAATTACAGACCAATCTCTCTAATGAACCTAGATGCTAAAATCCTCAACAAAATACTTGCTAATCGTATTCAACAACACATCAAACGAATTATACACCATGAGCAAGTGGGTTTCACCCTGGGTATGCAAAGATGGTTCAACGTAAGAAAATCAATCAATGTAATACACCACATAAACAGACTGAAAGAAAAAAATCATGTGATCATTTCTATAAACACAGAAAAGGCATTTGACTAAGTATACACACTTTCCTGATCAAAACACTGCAAAAGATAGGAATAGAAAGAAACTTACTGAACATGATAAAGAGTATATATGAAAAACCCACAGCTAACATCATATTCAGTGGTGAAATCCTAAAAGCTTTCCCTCTAAGATCAGGAACAAGACAAGGATGCCCACTATCACTGCTCCTATTTAACATTGTTTTAGAATTTGCTTGAGCACTGAAGCAAGAAAAATATGTAAAATGCATCAAAATTGGAAAGGAAGAAAAAAAATTTCGCTATTTGCAGACAACATGTCCTATATATAGAAAGCCCTGAGAAATAGACAACAAAGCTTCTAGAACTTGTAAATAAGTTAAGTCACATGTTATAAGATCAATGTGCAAAAATCAGTAGCATTTCTATACACCAATAATGAGCAATCTGAGGAGGAAATCAATAGTAATTAAAAGAATCAAATACCTAGGAATAAATTTAACTAAAGATGTAAATGACTTATACACAGAAAACTACACAACATTGTTAAAGGAAATCAAAGAAGACCTGAATAAATGGAAGAATATTCCCTGTTCATGGATAGGAAGACTAAACATCATTAAGATGTCTATCCTATCCAAACTAATCTACAGATTTAATGCAATCCCACTAAAAATCAACACAGCATTTTTTACTGAATTGGAAAAGCTAACTATGAAATTTATTTGCAAAGGCAAGAGGCCCTGAATAGCCAAAGACATAGTGGGGAAAAAAAAAAAAAAAAGAAATCAAAAGAATCACAGTACCTGACTTTAAAACATATTACAAAGCTACTGTGGTCAAAACTGCGTGGTATTGGCACAAGGATAGACATAGCAACCAATGGAGCCGAACTGAGATTTCTGACATAGATCTCGCATATACAGTCATCTGATATTCAACAAGGCCACCAAGCGCACTCAAATGGGAGAGAATGGCCTCTTCAACAAATGGTGCTGGGAGAACTGGATATTCATATCCAAAAAAATGAGAGAGGAACAGCATCTCACACCTTATACAAAAATCAATTCAAGATGGATCAAAGATCTAAATATAAGAGCCAAGACCATAAAGACTTTGGAAGATAATGTAGGGAAGCATCTACAGGACCCTGTAATAGGAAATGGTTTCATGAACTTCACACCCAAAGCACGAGCAGAAAAAGAAAAACTAGATAAATGGGAGCTCCTCAAAATTAAAAACTTTTGAACCTCAAAGGAGGTTATCAAGAAAGTGAAAAGACAGCCTACCCAATGGGAGAAAATATTTGGCAACCATATATCTGATAGGAGCCTAATATCCAGCATATATAAAGAAATCCCACACCTTGAAAATAAAAAGACAAACAACCCATTTAAAAAATGGGATGAGTAAGCAGATGATTAAATATTGAGGTCAGCATCCTTGAATATCTTCAAATGGGCACTGCTTGCCTATTGCTTCTGTTCGAAATGATGCTGTGTTTTGGTTGTGGCCTGAAGCTTTGAATTGCTGTTTGACCTATCCTTTCTTCCATGGAGCTCTCACCATTTAAACATGACAGATTTGGTAAAATAATAGTTAGGTTGAATCCTGCTTGCCTCCACTCCATCATTTTTGTATGAATACAGTGGTTTTTCTTGTTTTTTGTTTTTTTGTTTTTTGGTTTTTGTTTGTTTTTGTTTTTTGCTGTTTTTACCTGATGGTCATGAAGAGCAATGTCCTTAGAACTGTGCCGTTAAAGAAAATCCTATCTAAGAAGGTGCATTTCTTTACCAGAGTTGTGTCATACCATCCTTTGGGCCCTCTGCTAGAAAAGTAGAATCAAGTCTCAAATAATGCCTTTATAATTGTATCCTCTAGTATTATAGATGTAAGACAATACTGTATCATACCTCTGTGAATGTAAAATAACTTATACCTGCTTTACGACACATAATAGTGACCGTGCTATATCAGACCTGATTTTTTAAAAATAATTTTATTTTTTTTATTTTTTAAAAGATACTTAGATTACATAAATGTTACACAAAAATTGTAGGGATTCCCAATGCCCCACCTCCTACTCCTCCCACAACATCCCACATAAACATCCTTCATTAATGTGGCACATCATCTGCAATAGGTATACACATCTTGGGGCTTTGCCCCTAAGCATGGACCATAGTTCATATTGTGGACCACACTCTCTCCCACACAGTTCTGCATGTTATATAAATGGCCTATATCTGTCATTGCAATGTCATTCAGGATAATTCACAAGTCCCGAAAAAGCCCCTGTATTACAACTGCTTTTCTCTCTCCCTGCCCCTAAAGCATCCGGTGGCCACTGGCTCCACATTAATGTTGTAATTACTTCCACTGCATGAATCACAATATGTCTAAAACAGAATACCAGTAAGTCCACTCTAGTCCATAGCTCTTCCCCCAATCCTGAGGAGTCTGAGATGGTGATGTCCACTCCACCTTCAAGTGAGAGGGGGCTTATATCTCATGGATAAGATGGATGGGATTATCCTTCCTGCAGCTGCAGACTCTCCATTCTCTGGGATGGCTGTTGTCCAACACCATCTCCCCACCAGGTGTCCAGGGTGAGTCCATTGAGCTGTAGGGTAGGAATTGCAGATCCACCGAGATTCCAAGCCCAGCTGGCACATGGACAGCCCAAAGACTATGGTCTCTGGAAGTACACCTACAAACCTCGGCAACACATATAGGTTTTAATAGAAGGGACAGATGGACCATGTGCAGGGAAGACATATTTGGGTCCAAATCTGTCATTCTCAGAAGCAAGGATTCCAAAGTAGGGCCCACTGATAAGACACAAAACTCGGGGCTATCTGCCCTGATATAGGACCTGGGTGTCTCCAGAGCCCTCAGGAGCCCCTCTGTTTGGGGTGTATCCACATTGGAAGCCTATGAGGTCCTATTGAGATGTGCATAAGCGTTACCTCTGGGATGACCTCCCAACTCACTTTGAAGTCTCTTAGCCATATGAACTCATTTGTCTTTACCTTTTCCCCCTTTTATTCGAGGTCTTTTTCCAGTTGTATTGCCCGTTGGCACTTGTTAGTAATCCCTCATAGCCAAACAGGCTCATCCCTGGGAGTCATATCCCACGCTGGGAGGAAGGTAATGCATTCATATGCTGAGTTTGGCTTAGAGAGAGGCCACATTTGAGCAACAAGGAGGCTCTCAGGAGGCAACCCTTAGGCACCCCATAACAATAGGCTAAGTTTCAATTTCAAGAGCCAAGACTCATAAGGCTAGTCATCAATATCAAGAGCCCATCAGTGGATCATCCTCCTTTGCCAGGCACTGCCCCTGCACTTGGGGGACTGTTGCTACTCCCTTGGAGAATATGGCAGAGATGTCCAGGATGGAAATTCAGTATTCTCTCATTTATTGAGTGGTTCTCCCCTGACTGTGACCATGCCCCATGAACATTTGAATAATTTTATATACGTTTTACGTATGTTCAGGTGAACTTCCTCCCATGTACCCCCCCATCCCTGACACACTTCCACCAACAATCCTCTCCCGCCCCAGTTGTAACCCTTCTGTGATCCAAAGCTTCTTTAAAGATGAAGCCAATACAATAGCCAAATACAATTAATAGGAAAATGAAATAATAATGATGTTTCAATGTAAGAGATAAAATACATGAAAACTTTAAAAAGCTAATAATAAAATAAAATTAAAGGGTTGGGTTATTCAAAAAATGAGAAAAATTTTGAAAAAATTAAAAAAAAATTTTTTTTTGACATTTTGCCTTTTATCACTCCACTATCTGGTGTCCAGTCTGTACTGTGGCACCTTCCCCCTCTCACTCCCCAGTGTCTCACTGTTTTTCATTTAATTTTCAAAGAAGTTTTAGGTCACAGCAAAGTCACACACTGAATACAAGACACTCTCATATACCCAACCTCCTCCCCCTTTCCTCACCTCATATTAAAATCTTTTTGTGTGTGGATGGTAGCATTGTTATAACTGATATACAGATAGTGAAACATGGCTACTAAACATTGGCAATGGTTTACAGTATGGTTTACATTTTGGATCATACACTTTTATGAATTTTGATGATATTTACCATGTACTGTGTCCATCACTGTCAGGTAATGAAAAACATTTCCATTGACCACTAAATACCCCCTATTTGATCTATTCTGTTCCTCCCTCCCCATCCCCCTGGGTCCCATGACGACCCCCTGGCTTGACTCATTGGATAACAAGGTTCATAGTTACATGCAACAAGAGGTCATGACACAGTGGTTTGCCTCCTCTATTAGGAACCACCCTTGCTCTTCAGAGATGCCCACCTGTCTATTTCTGCTCTCCCCTCAGTATCCTGGGTATTCTAACCTACCCTTCCCAATCTACCCACCTGTCAACCCTGCACGACCCAACTGAATATATCACTACCTTCCTGTCCTATCCCTTCAATACACAACTATACTCTATCACTTTACCATAGGTTAAATCCATATGGGTGATGGCTCACAACTTCCTCTTTTCTTTCTCTTTCTTGTACACCTATCATTCAGACAATAGTTCTCAGAGACTGCTCAATTTCCTTAATTCATATCAGTGAGGTCATGTACTGTGTATCCTTCAATGCCTGGCTTGCCTCACTCAACATAAAGACTTCCAGATTCATCCATGTTATCCCGCGTGTTAGCACTTTATTCCTTCTTACAGCTGAGTAATATTCCATTGTATGTATGTACCACATTTTGTTTATCCATTCATCTGTTGATGGGCACCTGGGTTGATTATAACTTTTGGCAATAGTGAACAATGCCGCTATGAACATTGGTGTGCATATATCTGTTCGTGTCCTTGCTTTCAGTTCTTCTGGTTATATACCCAACAGTGGAATCGTTGGATCATATGGAAGATCTATAGTTAGTTTTTTGAGGAACCTCCAAACTGTCCTCCACAGTGGCTGGACCATTCCACAATCCCACCAGCAGTGGATGAGGGTTCCTATTCCTCCACATCCTCTCCAACACTTATAGTCTGCTGTTTTTTTAATAGCCGCCATTCTAATGGGTGTAAGATGGTATCTCAATGTAGTTTTGATTTGTATTTCTCTAATAGCTAGAGATGTCAAGCATTTTTTCATGTGCTTTTTAGCCATTTGTATTTCTTCCTTGAAGAAGTGTCTTTTCAGGTCACTTGCCCATTTTTCAAATGGGTTGTTAGTCTTTTTATTTTCGAGTTGTAGGATTTCTTTATATATGCAGGATATTAGGCTCCTATCAGGTATATGGTTGCCAAATATTTTTTCCCATTGGGTAGGCTGCCTTTTTATTTTCTTGATAACGTCCTTTGAGGTGCAAAAGTTTTTAGTTTTGAGGAGATCCCATTTATCTATTTTTTCTTTCACTGCTCATGCTTTATGG
>JAQZBX010056829.1:0-18101 GCA_029593785.1 Cabassous unicinctus
CCATGTATATGCTCTCTACAAGAAATTCACCTCAGACGTAAGGACACTACCAGGTTGAAAGTGAAAGGCTGGAAAAAGAAGAAATAGAAGACCTCAACAAACCAATCACAAGAGATCGAAGCAGTCATCAAAACCTCCCAAAGATGAAAAGCCCGGGACCAGATTAATTTATTATTATTATTATTATTATTTTTTTAAGATTTATTTTATTTTATTTATCCCCCCTTGCTGCTTGTGCTGCTGTGTCCATTCGCTGCGTGTCTTCTCTGTGTCTGCTTATCTCCCCCTTGCTGTGAGGTCTTGCCGCATCAGCCCACGGGGCCGCGCGAGCCGGCCTGCCCTCACAAGGAGGCGCCGGGAAGTGAACCCGGGGCCTCTCATATGATAAATGGGTGCTCTATCCATTGCGCCACACCCGCTTCCTGCCGTGAGGTTGCTGCATCAGCCCACCGCACCGCTCAGGCCGGCGTGCCCTCACAAGGAGGCCTCGGGACGCGAACCCGGGCCTCCCATATGGTAAACGGGGGCTCTATCCACCGAGCCACACCCGCTTCCCTAATTTATTATTTTTAAAGAAGCTTTAGATTGCAGAAATATAAGGATTTCCATATACCTCACCCAGTCCCCCTCCCACACTTTGCCCCATTAACATCTTTCATTAGTGTGGTACATTTGTTACAGTTGATGAACACATATTGAAGCATTGCTACTAACCATAGACTATAGTTTACATTATAGTTTACACTTTTCACTGCACAATTTTATAGGTTTTGACAAATGTATAATGGCCTATATCTGTCATTGCAATGTCATGCAGGACAATTCCAATGATGCCAAAGTACCCCATGATACTCCTATTCTTCCCTCTCCCTCCCCTTGAACCTCTGGTGGCCAGTGCTTTTATATCAATGTTACAAGTTCTTCCATTGCTAGAATAATCTTAAGTCTATTTAAGTCAATAGTTGCAGTCCACCATTATGTTTGTTCTTTCCTCAATCTTGACGATTTGGGGATGGTGATGCCCATTCTGTTTCTGATTGAGAGGGGGCTTAGATCCCATAGGGCAGATGGATGGAATTGTCTTGCTCGCAGTCTGTTTTTTGGGATAAGAGTTGTCCATCATCATCCTTTTGTTAGTTGTCCTGGGTGAGTCCAATGACTGGAGAGTAGGTGTTGCAACTCTGGCTAAGATTTTGGGCTCAACCAGCATATGACCTGAAGATTTAAGTCTCTGGGACATATATTTAATGAGTATAGTGCTAATTATAGGTTCAGATAAAGGGGGCAGAAGAGTCTAGTGTAGGAAAATTGTGAGTCTAACTCTGTTACATTGATGAGCATATATCCCAAAGTAGGGCCCACTGACAGGGTGCCAAATTCCTGAGATTGTCTGCCCTGCCTATAATGTCTAGATGTCTCTAGAGCCCTCAGGAGCCCACTGTTTGAGGCACTGTTTACTGAGGCAGTCAATGAGATCCTGCTGAGACGTACTTAAATGTAATCTCTGCAATGACCTCCTAACTCATTTTGAAATCTCTTAGCCATAAAAATTCATTTGTATTTAATTTCCCCCTTTTGGTCAAGGTCTTCTTCCAAACGCATGGCTAGTTGGCACTTGGTAATAATTCCCTGGTGCCAGGGAGGCTCATTCCTGGGAGTCATGTCCCATGCTGGAGGGACAGTAGTGCATTTATATGCTGAGTTTGGTTTAGAGAGAGGCCACATTTGAGCAACAAGAAGGCTTTCAGGAGGTAACTTTTAGATGATAGGTCCTTTTAATTTGTCACATTCTTTTTCCTCAATTGCTGAAATCCATCACACTTGTTTTTGGGGCACTGGCAGGGGTTCTCAACCTCTTTGATTGGGGAGCCTGCAGCCACATCCTTGTAGGTGGCATAACCTCTTTTCTTTGGTTTCCTCACTGCCAGTATGGCCTTGTTCCAACAAAGCAGGTGTTGTTCAGGTGGTCTTCCCTGCCCAGTGCCTTTAAACCTGCCCTCTGAGTTCTCTGTCAGTGATTCTTTATTGTCTGCTTCAAAGAGTGAGCCTCAGAGAAATCCCACTTCCTGGAATTATACCCCTGCCCACCTGGGCCCTGGCCCACCATCTGAGTGCCCACATTCCCACATCCTCCATCCAAGAAGCTGAACACAGATTACTGGAGAAGCAAGTGGCCCTTAACCCTCTGAAAATACATCTACTGAGTCGACACACGTCCTGGGGAAGTCAGAGGGGAAAGTGGATGCTTTTGCAACTGCTTTTTTTTTTGGCTTTGAAACTCTCCATGGCATCACACACCAGTGGCCAGCAGAGACCCTTTTCCCATCACTGTATGTTAAATGGTTTGAATACCAGTGACCACAGAGAACTGACATTTTATTTCTTTTATATGTATTCCCACCAAATGATAAAACATTTTGGAATCTTTGCCCAGAAGGTGACAAATAATCTCTGAAGTAAACTGTTTACTACCAATATTCCTGGAATTCATCTGTAGCCACCATTTTCTGTTTATAAAAGAAAGAGGTTTATAGAGCCCTGTTTAGATTTTTTCTCTCCAGAAAGAACTTTTGAGTTCCACAAAAGCAAGCATAAGGAAAAAGTTATCCTTGAAACACAACCAGCACACTGAGTTCCGAGGTCTCACCCTCCATTTTATTGTTGCACCAGTGGTGGTCCCTGGTGGCCACTTGCAAAGGGGTCTTGAAATTATAATTCTCCCTACATCTGGGAGAGAGGTGGTCCCTCCCCAGGAGTGGTGTGTAGACTCCTATCCTGTCTTGTGAATAGCTTCTGCCACATCTGTTTGCAACATCCAGTCATTCACAACCTGCCATCCGGATCAAGCAAAATATGTACCAGAGGACACACGTAGCCAGGGGTAAAGTTGGGATTTCAGACTCGGTCAACCCCTGAGGACCAGCAGGAATCCCACTGGAGGGTTCCAGTAAGCAACTCTGAGCAGCAGGCATTTAGAACTGAACGGGATCAGGGAAGGAGATGGAAAGCAGGTGGGCTGCAGTCTCCGAGCTACCCTGGGGTCTTCCCTGTTGGAAGGGCTTCAGGTCAGGCTCCCGGGTGGGTGGCTCATTAGCAATACCTGCAGTCAGGTGCAGGTGCCGGGATTTTGTAGGGTTGGGGTTAGATAAAAGGTGTTTTAGACAAGCACTTAACCGTTTCCTCTGGTTAAAAACAACAACAACAAAATCTAGCAGTGATGAAACTGAACTTGCAAGTTCTTAGAGAAACTGCGTATTTGGGTAGGGGTTTTTAAAAGTGCTCCCTGGCTGATCTTTGAGCAGACACTGGGACGACGTCCGTCTCCGTGGAATGCCCCGTGCCACGCATGGTCCTTGGTCAGTTACCACTCCCACCCCCGAGGGACCTAGCGCCATCCATACTCATTCAGATGCCCCCAAGAGTGTGCTGCTGATGCAAAGGAACATTTTAAATATATATTAATATCTTCTATTTGTAGAACAGTTTTAGGCTTACAGAAAATTGAGCAGAGAGTACAGAGAGGTCCCATATACCACTCTCTCCCCAGCTCACATTTCTCTCTATTAACATCTTGCCTTAGTGTGGTCATTTGCTACAATTAATGAACCAATCTGGAAACATTATAAGTATCTGAAGGCTTTAGTTTACCTTAGGGTTTACCCTTTGTGTTGTACAGTTTTATGGGTTTTGAGAAATGCATGATGTCATGCATCCACCATTATAGCATCATACAGAATAATTTTACTGCCCTAAAAATGCCCTGGGCTCCACCTATTTATCTCTCCCTCCCCCCAAACATCTGGCAAATTAACTTCTCAGGAAATTGAGAAAATGGGGCTGCATAACAATTTTATTAAAAGATTTTTAAAAATCTAGAGTTTCCAACAATTCTTTCAGAAATTAAGTAGTATCTTCCCAAGAGCAAAACACCATGTGTATCAAATTTGCCAGCAGCTCCTGAAATGAATGATTGTGGGGCTTTTGGTTTTATATGGAAGGACCTAGAAGGTAAATAGCGTTGGGAATGGAGGTGTTTGAATCTCCATTTTCTTTTATGTACAGAGGGCTATGATTTGTATGGGAAACTTTTAAATGTAGGCGTTTATAATTTACTTGCTGGAAACAAAACAAAACACTTGCTGGAAGCAGGGGTAAGGTTGTTCACTGAGTATTTCAGAATTCAGAAGGTGCATTCCTAAATTCTCAAACCAGAGCCCATATCCTTGGTAGACCAGACCTTTTCTAGTGGGCAGCCGGGGCCCACTTCCTGCCAGCGGATGCTATTATACTTTATGCAATATTAGGCAAATTTAATCCCACAATGGAACAAAATGAAATGAATTGTGTTGTATTTCTACTCTCATCCTGCCCAGGAAGGAGAGCACCAGACTTTTCTGCACCTGGCCACCTAGCTGAGCCTTTCCTACCTTGACCATGTCAGTGCTATGGAAACTGGAATTCTGGAAAGCCACGGCAAGCTCCCTTCCTCTCCTAGCTGTGGGTTGTGGCACTTCTGGGCAGCCCGGCCTCTGCATTGGGATGGGGACGCACTGGGAGTGGGGGTGGTGGGGTGGGAAGTTCTCCTTGGGAGAACGCGACAAACTTCAGGGCATACCCCTCCAGTGAGGCTGTTTCTAGCTCGGACGTTCTTCTCCCCACTCCAAATCTGCATCCCCAACGGCCGGCTGCTGCCCTCTGCTGCCTCCTCCCCAGTGGAAGATTCTATCCCCCATCCCCACCTTCTTCCAGAACCTTCCACCCGCGTCTTTCTGCCTGAAGGGCTTTTGGCGCTGCAGTTTCTGTAGCTGGGGAGACCATTTTTCCCATTTCCATCTTTCTAACACTCAGGTCTTCATGCAAACCGCCTCCTTGAAGCCGTCTCTAAGTCCTCGTCTGAGTGCTTCCACCTCATTTCGTCTGCATTGTTTTCATGCACGTGGTACTTCTGACCTGGCGGGAACGCTAGTCGGATGTGTGTCTAATTCTTTTATGCCCTGTGAGCTCTGCGTCCCCATGGCGTGTGGCACAGAGTTGACCCTCAGGAGAGTGAATGAGCAGGTGGGACGCAAGCTCCTGGAAGAGGCTTTGGCGTCTGAGACCTGGACGATGAGGGCTACTTTCCCTCCTGGCCTAGAAATCTTTGGCACCAGCTACAGTGACCCAGCCTAGGGTGGGCAGGGGGAGGATTAGGGTGGCCTGGGTCACCGTGAGCTTCCTATAAACCATCCTAGAGCGACAACATGGCAGCCTATGTAATTAACACTGGGAAAGCTTGGAATTAACCAAACTCATTTTGCAACTGGCAATAGTATTGAGTTAAATGAAGATTATTTCCTTTTGATGTAAGGATGCTGGGAAATAGTTTTACTTTAAGAAAAGTTTAGGTCTAGTTTTCTACTCCCCCACCTGAATGATTCCTATGCTTTGGTTTCTTTCCTTCTCTGCAGTAGGGAGAGGAGGATTTGAATACTTGCCAAGGCTGAGGGCAGGGTTCTGCATTAGCGGTTGCAAAGTGCTGTATCATGATCAGCAGTAGTAACGAGCTTTTGGGAAATTTATATTTCCACGAATATCATGAATTTAAAAAACCAAGAAATCTTAACTGCTTTTCCAATTCCTATTCAAAAAGGGAGAATAACAGGCACCACTAAGTAACGCATATCACGGGTTGCCTGGAAGGCTTTAGGAGAAACGGTCAGGTCAGAACACACGGCAATGTGGTGACTTCTTAGTGGCTGTGTGGATTTGGGTATGGACACTACAAAAATCACTTCAGCACAACTGTGAGAGAAAATTTACACGAGGTCTCCAGGATCTAAATAGAGGACATTTACTGTCACTGTCCATCTTGCTAGTGGCCAGTGTGGTTCAAGTGGGAGAACTTGAATTTTCCATCCCTTTTGCAAATAATTTACTTTTCTCAGAAGCCCCAAGGAAATGTCGCCTCACAGAACTGAATTAGCCATTTCTGGTCAATAGGCTCCGATCATTAAGCAATTGATTAGACTTCTCCAGAGCTCATCCTCCTCCGGCCAGTCGAGCTGCCTTATCGACAGAATCATATAACCTGGGTGGGATCTGATAACTCTCTCCACCATTGGCCACGCTCAAGGCTGAGCAAAGCAAATCGAAAAAACACATGCAAAGAAGATGCATTCACTGGCCTTTGGAAAAAGCACACGTCTACGGGAAAAGGAAAAAGCAGGTAAAATGTGTTTTTTAAAGTTCTGAAGCTTGACTCTAAGGTCAAGGCTTTTCTGGTAGACAACGGGGAGGGAGGGCTGCAGAGCCCAATGCTGAGCTTCACGGCATCCAAGCGTTCAAACTGGAACTCGCTGAAGTACGCAATAGTTAGGAAAAAGGAAGTGGGTGGGCTTGGAAGAAATGCCTGTTTCCCCAAGATTTATTTTATTTTATTTTAATGAATAGCATTCTAATTCTCCCTTGGTACCATAATAGCCCATTTTTGCTTTTAGGGCCATTTGGAGGATCCCAGCTGCCATTCACACCTGCGCAGAACTTTGCTGCAACGGAAAACTCGCCTGAGTTTCCCTTAATTCCTAACAGAGGAAGCCGCAGCCAGGGTGGCCTGCAGGTTTCCTTGGAGAGTGATGCTCCCACTTGCACATGTCTTTTCCAGTATAGGCACCATCTTAGGTTCATGGTGGAGGACAGACAAGCCTCCTCCTAAAATGCCTGGTTGTAGGCTATGCTCCTGGTGAGTCCAGACATTGCGATACAGCAAGATTGAGCGTGGCTAGTAGGACCTGTCTCTTCCCTGGGCAACAGGCCATCTGTCTGTGCCATGTTTACCTTCTGTGCACAGAAGGGAGGAAATGATAAAGCTCATGGTATATAATTGAGGATGCAGACACCCTGAGGGTCAAATATGACCTGCTTTGGAATGAACAACATTTGAAAATTGGATTTTAGTCTTCTCTTTTTTTTAAAGATTTATTTTTATTTATTTCTTCCCACCCCCTCATTGTTTTGCATTTGCTGTGTCTGTTTGTCTTCCTTGTTTCTTTAGGAGGCAGTGGGAACCAAACCCGGGACCTCCGATGTGGGAGGGAGGCACCTAATCTCTTTGAGCCACCTCCACTCCTTGCTTTTTTGTGTCTCTCGTTATGCTTTTTATTCTTGTGTCTCTTGTTGCGACATCTTGTTGAGTCAGCTTGCCACTCCTGCCTGTCACGCCAGTTCGCTCTCTTCTTTAGGAGGCACTGGGAACCAAACCAGGGACCTCCTGTGAGGTAGGCGAGAGCCCAATTGCTTGAGCCACATCTGCTTCCCTAGGGTTCTCTTTAAAATATCAGATTTGGCAATGGTGGGTCCTCATTCTTATGCAGTAGCCATCAGCTCAGTTGCTGGGGATGCTCTCTGCTCTGTGGTTTATCCTTATCATCCCACCAGCTTGGCTGGCATCGTCCATTTACATTGGCCTCAGCGGGCACCTGGGTGGGCAAAGTCTGGCTAAGGCATTTGGGTGAGATAGAGATAGGTCTGTAAACACATTTTCTGGAGCCACACTACCCCATATCAATACCTCCATGCTGCTATGTGTGCCAAGAACAACAGAGCTGAATCTTACCTTCCTTTCTTTTTGTTTCCTTCCATAATCTATTCACCTATCCATCCATCTATCCATCCATCCATCCATCCATCCATCATCCATCATCCATCCGTCCATCATCTATCATCCATCATCCATCCATCATCCATCCATCATCCATCCTAACAGGTCCAGTGAGGCCTTTCCAAACCATGTCTTTGTTTCCAACACCTACATTCTGCTTGTCTGTGGTTCTCTGCTGCTTCAATCCTTCCCTCAGCCAGTACCATTCCTTCCCCATTGAGCTTCCATGAGGACTTTCCTCTCCTCTCTTTTCTCTGTCCTGGGTGTCTTCCAGGGCTCCTGACTTCAACAGAAGGCCTAGGGAGCCATTCTTTGCCAGTAGTCAATTATGGCCATTATGCACCAGAAACTGGTCCAGCTACTAAGGGGTGCCATGGTGAAGATGTAGTTGTTTCCCCAAAAAGTGCACATGCAAGGTGGGGGGTGCAGCAGAGGAGAGTGTTGGAGAAACTTACAGCAGCAGAAATGGAAAGGGCTGCAGTGGGAGTCCTAAGGCTGAAGATGAGCTCAACTGGAATGAAATTGTGGTCCACTTGGCACTCAGTTCACTCTGCTTTCTGCAGTTGCATTTCTAAGTCAGCCTCTCTTGGGTTAGTGTTCGCTAAACTTCTGTCATTTGGGCACCCATCAGTTTTTGCATGACTACATTATTGATTACTTTAAATTTTTATTTAAATTGATTTGTTTCTTTTTTAAACAGAAATACCTTCTTTTACTTTATTCAGTATTATCTGTGAAATCAGAGGTTTGATGTGCTTGTTTTATTTTCTTCTAATTCTTATTAAAATCAATTCATAATTAGTAGATGTGCGGCTATATTGTCTAAATCATCTTGCTTATCACCTAGCAGATGCCAGCCACACCCTAGGACACTGTTTTCTGTCATGGCTCGAAGCTGGGGGCACTGTTGTATTTATCTGGGACACAAACCCACAGACCCTGTGCTAAATAATTTCTGTGCATTATTTCATTTCATCCTTGCTCCAAGCCATTAAAGTAGTACTTGATGGCCCATTTTACAGATGAGGAAATCGAATCAGAGAGGCTAAATGACTTGCCTAAGGTCACACAGCTAATGAGTGGCTCAACTGGATCTTAACCATAATTCTGCCTGGTCTGAAAGCCCATGCTCTGAACAACTGTAAAACCAAATGTCATTTCCTTATGCTCATTCCTGAGCCTTTCTAGCTACTCTCTGAATCACTCCAGTTTCCTTGATATTTCATGTAAAGAAAGTCTAGGTGGGATTTCCAGGGCTGGCATGGTGGTTCTATGGACATGAGATTCTAGCACCATCCCTAGGACCATTGGCTCATGATGCAAAATGGCTTCAATACTCTAGTCATCACGTACATGTTCTAGGATAGAGAAAGGGGGAAAAGAGGGCAATTCTTATCTCTTCTAAGGAGAATTTCCAGAAGTCTCACACGATATATCTAGTTTTTTGGTACTGGCTAAAAGTTGGTCACATGGCTTCCACAACTGCAGGGAAGGCTGGGAATTATTGTCATTTATTTTGGCACAATGTATCATTCTACAAATCAGGACTCTGTTTCTGAAGACGAAAGGCTTCTGCTGTGATACCTAATAGGCTCCGTGGCACTGACTTTTAACAAAAATCTTTTCTTAAAGTTAAATTTAGGAAAAGTGAAAGAATGTTTTTACTTGAAATTCCCAAAGCTAGAGCATGTCTGTCACTCTAGAGTCAAACCAATCCCAAAATTAAGCATTCTGAAAGAAATTAAAAAAATATTTTTCCACATATGACAACCCTTCTCAAGCCATTGGAAGAATCCCAATTCTACATTTTCCTATCAGACCCGATTTGGCGTAAATGCAGAGAACAGGGAGCAATTTGTGTTCATACTGTAAGGTTGGATTCTGGTCATTTTACTCTGCCCACGACAGAAAGTGGATTTAAGTATTTCAATACAATTTTCAAAAATAAGAATAGGAACAAATAGGTATTTCCAGTTATCCTGACGTTGCCCGGAAATTAAATTACATGTTTCTGGAGTAGTAGAGTTTACTCAGGGAAACCACATGTGCCGATACAGCCAAATGACGCACCATGACAAAACAAACAAACAAAATCACTGAAGACTGAAATGGAAGTTTGAGTGTAAATATTTCCTGTCCAACTTGAGTTTGCCAGAATCTGTATCTATCCAATGTCTTGCTTTGAGGCAAATCTATAAAGTTCAGATTAATGATTTTGAAAGCAAAACCTACTAGTTAGTTATTTGCTAACTAGTTGTAATTTTTACCTGCCAAAGGTCTAGATAACAGAAAAACAAGTATCCTCTGGATATAAGTTGGCAATGATTTCGTTGTCTCTCCCTAGCACTGGCCAGATAATGGCTGCAAACTGCTCTAAAGGAAAGATGGCTTAAGATGCACTGCAAAGAAAAGAACTGAAATTTCCTTCTTTGAGGCACTTGTGTGTTGACTAGTATTAAGTACTCTGCCTATATGCCTGATGGTTACGGTGATATCGTTTCTATTCTAGATCATATGCAGAGGGATACTGAACGTGTTAAAGGTCCTGGTAAACTTAATTCATTTTCTAAGCAGTTAATGAACGTGCCTATACGATAAAGGAATGGCTCTCTTAAGTACTGTCTTTGTTTTGCTCACCATATGCTTGTCTTGCTGTTGCCTATATTGTCTTTGTGAGTTTATATCTAGGGCAGTTCCTCCCCTCATAGCTCTCCTAGCTGTCCTAGGCATAACCACCACTGTGGGAACTGGGCTTGGCAGTTTATATCCAAACCCAGCAGGTCTACCACAATCTCCCTAGAGTTAACCAACAGCATAAAAGAACTCAAGGAAGAATGCTGTTTCCCATCAACTTTGGGAGGATGCAGCCCATGAAGGCACCTGGCCTTTCTCACTCTCATGGTCCAGTATGTCATGGCTGCCCCCCTTTTTGGGCCTGCCTACCACCATCTTCTTTATCCTTTTAGTGGGACTGTGTATCTTCAAAACTCTAATTAAGTTTATTTCTTACAGAATCAACACCTTATTAGTCATGCAGGGATTTCATCCAGTTCCAACCAGGGTGCCAGACTCATCTTCCCCCAACCACAATAGAGTAGCAAGAGGGTTTTCATACCTTGTCAGGTAGGGTCTACTCCCCCTAATCAGCAAGAAGTAGTTACAGAAGAATGACCATCACCCATCAGCACCCCCTTAAGAATAAGGGTGTAAACTCTCTGAGGTGGGAGTTAAGGCAGGTTAATATAGTGAAAGGGGGAAGGCGGCTGGCCCGGCAGACAACATGGCTGACAGACCACATGGCCGTGAGACCGCGCCTGGAAACCTCCTGAGGAGAAGGCTGCCGTAAAAACACTGAGGCCATGAGAACCTCATTTGGAATGAGAGGGAAAGCCCCAGATACCCTCAAAAGGTCTCACCATTGCCCCCTGAGAAATGACAGGTGGGGCAATGAATCAGAATAGCAAACAGACTTTAAAAAGCCTTGACCTAGAGTCCCGCCCACGCAACTCACCTGGTGGCAGGCCTATAGTACAAGCCTTGGACCATGTACTTATTTCCTTTTCTCATTTCTGAATAAACTCTTTACTCCCTTGCCTAAAAAAAAAAAAAAAAAAAAAAAAAAATCCCTTCTTTGGCAGAAGCCAGGCAGCTTCTGAATCGCTTGTAAACACCTCTCTTTGTACTGGTCAGCTCATGGATCTACAGAGGGGGGTTTGGCCCATTTCCCAGGTTTATCGGGAACCCAGGAGTTAACACTGCTTAAAACTGGGCATCTCACAGCACACTGAGAGTGCTTTCCTGTGGCTATAGGGGGGTCTCTGTTGGAAGCCACTACAGCCCATGTGACAGATTTTTTTGAGCTCTGAGCACACCCGAGAGTGATTCTGAGGGAAATCCTGACCAGCCCACAGGCCTCTGGTGTCTGTAGGGACATGGAATCCCAACCTTCTGCTCCTTGATCAAAGCCCACCTGTCCAGGTCAGCCATCCAACATGTTAGCGCCCGGCTCATGCCAGAGTGCAGGTGCACAAACTCCTGTCACCTATGTGACCAAGTGTTGGTTTTCAGAAATAATATTCTTAGGGGGTTATCCAAAAGATCTGCCCACTGTCCATTTGTTTCTCTGAATTCTGGATAATCAAGCCCAGGTAAAGCTGTACTTCACTGTAGAAAATGAAACATGTTTACCTTATGAATATTATGAATCTGGCTGCTGACAATATTTCCCTTTTTGCTTTGACCCATAGGGAGCTCAAAGCCAAGTACATGGGCCAACTCGGCTGTCTAGTCTCATGATCTGAATTTACTAAATAGAGGGCTAGGCTTGAACTGGTCTCTCTGTCTCAGCTCAGCTTCCTATTGCTGCCCTGCTCTTAGGGTCCCATTGACTGATGTCTTTTTTTTTTTTTTTAACACTTGTTAATGAGTATAATAATGAGCTAGTTAGCTTTAAACAACTCCAGCCTCAGTTTTCTTCACTGTAAAATGGGAATAATGATGGTCCTTACTTCAAATAATTACTCTCAGAATTCGAGGAGATACTTGGGGTAAAAGGTTTAGCTCTATGCCCAGCACTGGGGAAGAGTTCTGTATATTTTGCTATTATTGTTTTTGTTGTTCTTCTTTATCCTATTGTCTGTAATTGTGAAAGCCATCTCATATCATTTCTGGTGTGAATTAGAGAATAAATAAATTAGTAAAATAAAATATTTGAAACGATGTCTTACTTTGGCATAACTATTTTTTCTCCTTGGAGAATTGTTTTCCTCCATTCAAAGGTGTCTGGCTAAATTAACTCAGCTAATTTTTTTTTTGTTTTGAAAGATGCTTTAGATTACACAAATGTTACGTCTTAGCTGAAATTTTATAGGTAAATAAAGAGGTACTTCATAAGTCTTGGTGAAGTTTCATTGTACTCTAAAGAGTTATGTGGAAATTAATTTAAATTACATGGAAATAGTTAAACTGGGGACTTGATTTTTTTTTTTTTTTAGTTGATTAGAGTTAAATAAAAAGTGTCAAAATAGAGTGCTTGCTTTGCTTTTGCTTGTTTGTTTTGTTGGGTGAGCCAATTAAATCAAAATGGTTAAACCAGTTGTGCCAAAGTTTTTCAGAAAAAAACTGAGTTAAGGTTCAGGCCTTCTGAAGCTCAGCTGGTATGCTGTGTCTTCTGATGTGCTTAACTTTTTTGCCTGACTTGCCAGGGAAAACCAGTTTTCTTCTAGAAATAGCAAAATTTCTATATACTTAAGAGTTTTGTTTCCATTTAAATCTACTAGTGAAAGCAAAACTGAAATGTTTGCGAAATGTTTCCTCCATTTCGCGGTGGTGGAGAACTGGGCCCACTGGGTCCTGCAGCCACATCTGCCCCTGCATTACAGCATCGCTGGACGAGATGAGGCTGAGCTCTAAGTATGTTCCCTTTTATTCCCTCGGCAGTATTTCTTTGCACACTGCTGGTTTATTAGGAGCTGCATTAATTGAATTTTCACAATAAATCTAGCGGCCTGGAAGTTGTCCAGCTATTTACATTGATTTGTTATATAAGCTCAGGTCTAATAGTAGTAGGCGAGGTTAGCACTGAATTCTGGAGAAAAAGGAGAGCTCTTAGTGCGTCAGCTTCCCTTCCTGTGTTCCTTTCGTCTTATTCTGCTTCTCTCTTCATAGAAAGCACAGCCATTTT
This sequence comes from Cabassous unicinctus, assembly GCA_029593785.1. Taxonomy (NCBI): domain Eukaryota; kingdom Metazoa; phylum Chordata; class Mammalia; order Cingulata; family Chlamyphoridae; genus Cabassous; species Cabassous unicinctus. The sequence goes on from JAQZBX010056829.1 coordinate 13,320, forward strand.
CCTTTAATTAGGCTGCAAAGAGCACAGGCTAGCATTAGGCCACTCAGCCACTCATCCTTGCTCACAGCCATCCCCATTTCCTATCTATTTTCTGTAGGAAAAGGAAAAAAAGGGTATATATGCACATATAAAACCCCCACGAGTCTGAGAGGGGAACAAAAGAGCCAGGTGGAATTACTTTTTGTGAGAAAGAGGCCACAAGACTTTGCAAACCCTATAAAGCAAGATGTTCTGCTCCCTTCTTCCTTTAAATGGTAAAAAACTGCTTAATAGAAATATTTACTGATGCAGCATATACACACCATGTTTAAGACATTTTAAAAATAATTATCATCCTTCCCCCTTTTTTTATTACAGACTCTTCTACTTAATACCTTTATATTTTTTTATTGAAGCTTTTACAGAAATCATGACAAACTACAAACTGTTCCTGCGGTTTCCTTTGTCACTTTAGCATTTTCAGGTTTGCAGTTTCCAAGAATCAAGCATTAAAATTCAACTAACAGTTCTAGTTCTTAACACTCAAAAACACAATAATAAGAGTAATGGATTATAACCCATAGAAAAAAAATATGAATCCATAAGTCCACAATGATATAAAAAACTGAATAAATAAATAAATGGAGAAGGGACAGCTTTTCCTTACAGAAGAAGGCCAATAATAAATGTAGAATGAATGATCAAATTAGAAAATCACCATTTGACAACCGACACAGTAATAATTTTTTCAGGCAAGAATGTCAGTGGATGCTAACATTAGTGGAGGTGGGGAGATGATGAGAAGTAGGATATTTACATAGTCTCAAAGTGTCACTAGTTGATAACAAAGGTAAAAATAGTAAATTTTCCGTTGGAGAAGCCTGCAGACTCCACCCTAACCAAGTGATCACTTTTAACAGTACTAGTGAGAGGACAAATCCAGACCACGTGCCTCATGATATGATGCACTGTGAAGGACACAACTTAACTCCTGTGGTTCCTTCCAAAAATGCATAACCAGAAACTAATAATGAGGAAATATCAGTCAGATCCAAATTGGTGGGCATTCTTTCAGACAACTGATGTGTAAAATATAATCATAGTATTATACAACTGCAACAAGTGCCATAATAGAGCATGTGTAAGCTCTGTCCAGGAAGGACTCATGACAGAGGCATGGAGAAGGACCTGGGTAACCATTGGAAGTAATAGGTAATGGCCAGCGGCTCTCCAGGAAGACACAAAAGCATGGCAGCTTGAAATGGTGTGGCATATTGTGAACTACAAATGGTTTGATGTGCTTTAGCATCAAGTCAGATGCAACGTGGGAGATGGTGGGTGGGGGCTAGATGTCTCTGGAGCTTGGACTTTATCTCTTAAGTGATGTAGAGTCATGAAAAGGTTTTTAACAAATGAGTGACATGGTTGTCATATTTATGTTTTAAAACAGATACTCTGGAAGCAGTGTGGAGGCTAAACTGAATGGGATAAGGCCAGAAGCAAAGTGATCTGCTAAATGTAGCTGCAGTGTAGAAAATGACTGGGGAAATTTAAGAAATGGAGTATAAAGCCCTCAATGAGCTGCTGGAGGGAGCAGCAAGTGAGCAAAGGAGGCATAGAGACTCCCAGATTTTTGACTTGGGACATAAGGAGGAGATTGAGAATACAGGACGGGGAGGTGGTAAGGGGGAAAGGGAAAGGTAATGAGTTCATACCTTTTTTACCATGAGATAGAGACATAAGTGCCTGCAGAAGACTAAAGTAGAAAGATCCAGTAGGATAAACTGATGGTACACAGACTGTAGCTGCATGAGGCCCTAGGAGAGGGGGTGTGGCCCAAGAAAGAGAAGATAAGAAGGTTGAAGACAAAATCCAACGGAGCACTAATATTTAATTGGGGTTGGTGGGAAGGGGCAGCAGAGGGAGAAGCAAGATCAAAGCATTATCAGAAGAAATGATTAGAAATACAGGAAGAAAACAGAAGCAAATTGCTGATTCCCATCAGCCAGAGATGACCAGGACCACACTGTGGTAAAACAAAGGTTTATTTAGTTTGCTGTAGCAAGGAAGAGTAAGGGACCAGGGAGTATCTTCATAAGAGGGAATTAGGAATGCCTTATTACAGGATCTGGGCTGTGCAGAGTGATTCTAAAGAGGATTTAACGCAGAGGGGGACTGTTCTGAATTGGGTACTGTCAGGAAGCAGGGGTCAGTTTGGTGATTTGATACATTGATTATCTCTATCCAGGAGGCAGGAGGATAAAAATAGAACTAAGGTTGTCACTGAACAAAAATAGCAGATGTCAGTAATCCACCTCTGGCAAAAGGCCCCCCCTTTGAAACAGTGAAAAATGGGTAGAATTCTGTCAGAATTACCTTTCCCCAAAACTCTGGAAATTGATGTAAAACTGAAAACAACTCAATGAACGCTGAATCAGGAAGAGCACCTAAAAACAGAAGGAAGAGTTTACTTGTCCCAGCCCCTTCCCCTCCATCAGTTCCATGCAGCAGTTTGTGTGACTCCTGGTGGCAGTTTGGAGACCTGCATGCATTCAAATGTGGGTCCTTGGACCTTATTATTGGTGCACTTAAATGAAAATATTGGGTGTCTTTCTTCATTGGTTTCAACTGGCTTGGGGGAAGACTGACACAGGGCATGTGTCCAGGTCCCCTAACCTGGAATTTACTCGGGGCAGAGAAGTGATATGGAAAGGGGAAGCACAGCGATGGAGCAGAGCCAGTACAGAAAGGGGGAACAGAGCCAAGCAGACTGCAGCCACCTGGGGAGTAAGACTGTGAGACTGTGAGAAACTGGGGGGAGGAGGAGAAACTCCTTTTTGGAAGGGGAAATAGTCACATATTCTGGGGAATTATTAAAATGCCCAGGGTAAGATGTATGCTCAGAAAAACCTGAGAAGAACCTAACTGTTCACCATGGGCTGATCTATAGGTGCAGTAGGAACTGGGCTAAGTGTTGAAGAAGAGCTTCGACACAGAGGCTCTAAAACCTTGGGGAAGAGAGATAGCACATCAAAATATTCAAGTGTTCCAGACTTCAATAAAAGATTACAAAACATAAAAAGAAACAGGAAGAAATGGCCCATTCCAAGGAACAAAATAAACAACAGAGGAAGCCCAGACATCGGAACAACTAATTCAAAGACTTTAAGTCAACTCTAGTAAATAACTTCAATGAGTTAGGGAAAACAGGGGCATAGACTAAAGGAAATCAGGAAAATGATGCATGAGCAAAAGGAAGAATTAGAAATTTTTAAAAGGAACAAAATGGACATTCTGGGCATGAAAAATTAATAATGGAAATAAAAAATACACTAGAGGGGTTCAATGGCAAATTGAAAAGGGAGAAAAAAGAATCAGCAAACTAGAAGTAGGGTGATTGAAATCATACAGCCTAAAGAGCAGAATGAAAAAAGAATGAGAAAAAGTGAGCAGAGGCTGAGGGACCTGTGGGATGAGATGAAGCATAGCAACATATGTATTATGGGAGTCCTGGAAGGAGAAGAGAAGGAAAAAGGGATAGAAAGAATATTTGAAGAAATAATGGCCAAAAACTTCCCAAATTCAATGAAAGACATGAATATACATATCCAAGAAGCCCAATGACCTCCAAATGGATAAACTCAAAGAGACTACACCCAAATACACAGTAATTAAAGTATCAAAGGCCAAAGACAAAGAGAGGATCCTAAAAGCAGCAAGAGAGAAATGGCTCATCATGTGTAAGGGATTCCCAATAAGATTAAAGTGTTGATTTCTCATCAGAAACCATGAAGGCCAGAAGGCAGTGGGACAAGATTTTTAAAGTGCAAAAAGAAAAAAAGTCACCAGCCAAGAATTCTATATCTGGCAAAACTGTCCTTCAAAAATGAGGGAGGGATTAGGACATTTCCACATAAACAAAAGCTGAGAGTTTGTCACCATTGGGCCTACCCTATAAGAAGTGCTAAAGAAGGACACTGGATAGTAGCTCAGAGCCAAATGAGGAATTAAAGATCTCCAGTAAAGGTAACTACACAGGTAAACACCAATGCCGGTACATTGTATTCTCAGTATGTAACTCTACTTTTAATTTCTTACAAGACCTAAAACACAAATCATAAGAAATAATTGTATTTCTATATTATTGGGCACATAAAATATAAAAAGGTAATTTGTGACAAGAACAACATAAAGAGAGGGTCAGCGTGGTATAGGAGCAGAAATTGTATATGCCATTGAAGTTGGTATCAATTCAAACTAGATTGTTAAAGATTTAGGATATTAAATATAAACCCCTTGATAACCAAAAAGAAAATATTAAAAAATATGCAGAAGAGGAAATGAGGAGGGGACCAACAAAAGACCAACTATACACAAAAGAAGGCAGCAATGGAAGAAATGAGGGACAAAAAAAATATCTAAAACATACAAGAAAGAAATGACAAAATGGCTGAAGTAAGTCCTGTTTTGTCAGGAATTACTCTGAATGTAAATGGGTGAAACTCTCCAAACAAAAGACATTGAATAGCAGAAAGGATAAAAAAGCATGATTCAACTATATGTTGTTTACAAGGGATTCACCTTAGACCCAAAGGCAACAAATAGGTTAAAAGTGAAAGGATGGATAAATATTCCATGCAAACAGTAACTAAAAGAGAACTGGGGTGGCTATACAAACATCAGATAAAATAGACTTAAAGTCAGAAACTCTTATAAGAGACAAAGAAGGACACTATATATTAATTAAAGGGTCAATCCATGAAGAAGATATAACAATCAAAAACATAGGGAAGCGGGTGTGGC
>JAQZBX010056830.1:0-18111 GCA_029593785.1 Cabassous unicinctus
TGCTTCTCCTCAGCTGAGGCTCCATCATTTTGAGTCACTTTAGGCTTCCATATTTTCATTGATTCTGATGACATCATTGCTCAGTTAGACAGGAGGAAACAGCAAAGACCCCCATACACCGTTTCAAACCTGTAATTCAATTACAAATTTTGAAAGATTTCATTAACTCTCCAAGTTTGGTGTCAAATTTCAGAGATTTTTATTACTTTTGGGAAAATCATATAGGAGCTGAGTCATGTACTTATGTCCAAATTTCTACATAGATAACTTCATCATGTTTTCTTCACTGAAATCATTGATTTTTGAGACTCTTGAAGGATGAAAGAGTTTTTCTCCAGGACAGCAGGTAAGAAATAGATTGGGTCATGGTTGCTTAAATCAGGGAAGACTGAGTGCGGAAGTAGCATGCTTACAAATCCTAAACTGGCTCATATGAAAGAAGAGATTAATAATGGCATAAATATAGGTATAGACCAATGAAATAAAATTAACTGTTAAGAAATAGACTTTCACATCTATGGCCAATTGATTTTTGACTAGTCTTCCAAGTCCACTCAGCTGTCTCTTCAAAAAATGGTGCAAAAGTATGAAAAAGGACCCCTATCTCACACCATATACAAAAATTAACTCAAAAGTAATCTAAGAACTAAATATAAGAACCAGTAACCTAAAACACCTAGAAGAAAATATAGGGACACATCTTCAAGATCTTGTGGTAGGCAATGGTTTCTTGCACTTTACACAAACACCACAATCAAGGAAAGAAAAAATAAAGGGGACCTCCCCAAATTTTTGTGCATCAAAGGATTTTGTTTTGAAAGTGAAAAGATAACCTACACAATAGGAAAAATATTTGAAAACCACATATCCAATAAGTGTTCAATGTCCAGAATATATAAAGAAATCCTACAACTCAACAATAAAAAGACAAACAACCTAATTTAAAAATGGGCAAAAACTTGATTAGACATGTTTTTATGAAAAATAAACAAGTGGCTAAAAAGGACAGGAAAAATGTTCAACATCATTAGTTATTAGGAAATGCAATTTAAAACCACAATGAAATGTCATTTCACACCTACTTTAATGGCCACTATTGAAAAATGACAGAAAATTACAGGTGTTGGAGAGGATGTAGAGAAATAAGAATACTCATTCACTGCTGGTCGGAATGTAAAATGGTGCAGCTACTGTGGAAGGCAACTTGGCAATTCTTCAGGGACCTAAGTATAGAATTGACATGTGATCTAGCAATCCTGCTACTAGGTGTATACTTAGAACTGAAAAGAGGGACACAAACAGACATTTGCATACCAAAGTTCATAGTGCATTATTCACAATTGCCAAAAGATGGAAGCAACACGTGTCCATCAACAAAGAATGGATGAACATAGTGTGGTATTTACATAGAGTGGAATATTATTCAGCTGCATGTAAATACATGGAACAAAATGGATGAACCTTGAGGAAATTGTGTTGAAAGAAATAAATCACACACAAAAGGACAAATATTGTATGGTCTCATGACAATATATTGCATTACCAGATGATAAAACAGGGATACAGAATGAGGAGCTGAGGCTTATTCTGTGCAGAATTTCTATTTAGGTTGAGTGTAGATGTTTGGAATCAATAGAAGCGATGGTAGCACTGGTATAGTGAGAGTAATTACCAGCACTAATATGTGGTTGTGATTGTGTTTCAAAGGGGAATTTTAGGGTCATGAATGTCTCTAGAAAGAAATCTAGAAGCTGGAAAATGGGACTTTATAACACACTGAACTCTCTTATGCACAATGACTGGGGTCAAAAGTCCACCTATAAGAATATTCTAACATGTATGTTACTCTTATGAGGTATTAATGATGTGGTGGCATTTGGGTAAAATTACACCCAAAGCAAACTATGTTCTGTAGTGCTTAATAATATATAAGTCTTCTTCCATCAATTGTAAAAAATGACACAATATTATGCTATGTATTATTTGACTACATTTATATAAATATAATAAATTTATAGGTACCCAATTAGATTAGTGGGTGAGTATGGCAGGGGAAGGATAGATGGATTGAGAGAAGGGGTAGTTTTTTTTCTTTTTGGATTAATGAAAATGCTCTAAAATTGTGCTGATGAATATACAACTCTATGATTATACTAAAAGCCATTGAATATAAACTTTGGATGTATTGTTTGTTTTGGGACTATATCTCAATAAAATTCCTTTACAATTACCTCATAGCCCCACTTCCCTCCTTCTAATATACATTCTCTTAGTATGGTCACACATTCAATCAATCGCTTTTTTTCTTCCACTGTCATCTCAATAGAAAATGATAAACACTAGTCTGGATTCTATCACTGAGCTCTCATCATTATTTGCTTAATTACATGCATCTAAACTGGAATATATTTCAGAAATTTACCAAGACCCTCAAATTTAAATATTACAACTTTTCTAGTCTCTAATCCTAGTTAATGGCTACGCATCCAGAGATTGATCTTTTATGTGCCCCTTCAAAACCGAGTAACACAAATAAAAATTGCTATTATCTCTACCCTGACTACTATTTTCATCATTCATTTCCCTCAAGGTAGACCAACTCACCATCCTGCCATATACTTATTTAGTTAGAGTCATAATATAAATGTAAAGCCCTCAGAGAGCCCTTCACTGAACGCCTTCAAATTTAGACCTTTCATAACCCTATCCCTTAATTACAATTCTAATATTCCTTTGGTCCACTCATCCAATTTGTCATTATATATTTAATTAAAATTTTCTTATGATCTGTTTACACCACCAGTCTAAAAGCACAAAAATCAAGACCTGTATGTTAAAATGAAACAAGTTTCCTTTGACCATAAATTTTGCATTTTAAATCCAGAGAAATTTCTTGTTCACAATGACCTTAAATACCCTCAGAAAAACTATTCAAAATGCCTCCATTCAGAATGCAAAATAATTTTTCTGATTATAAATTCGTTGAAAAAATAAAGGAGGCTCCCCTAACCTCATGCCAATTCTCTCCGGAGGTATTCACCAGAACTGAAATAGATTCAGAGAAGCCAAGGCTTTATTGAAGAAGCTATCACCACACACAAGATCTCAGAGCTGCTTTTTCTAGGAAAAAAACATGTTTTCATGGTGAACCGTTTCCATAAAGTTAATAGCCTCATGAGTAATCTAATCCAAAGAACACATCCTGATTAACTTGGATGCCAATTTATGCTTCCTTAACAAAATATTTTCCCTCTGATTAGGCAAATTATACAGATGATATCAAAGAAAATAGATTGTATCCTTTGTTCTGTCTCCTAAAATATCTGAAATGTAATTCCCCTGCCTTTGCTCATGATGACGGACTTCATTTGTGCATGTGAGGAAGTGCTCTTGGAAAGGATGGCTAGTTTGGCTGAGACTTTAAACATTGCAAAAACTTATGTGCAGATTTGCAGCAGTTTAGAGAGTTTTTTCAAGGCTGAGAGAAGCTCTGTATCATCCCAGAGAGATCACAGAAACTGCTGTGTACTCAGAAACTACCAGAAAGTTGGTGGGGTACACTAGCCTGGAGTGAGTAGTGTACCCCACTACTGGTAGATTTAAGGACAGAAAATCATCATAATTGCAGAGGACCTTCTAATGGTAGTTGAAAGAGCTGAAGAATTTAAAGCAATGTATGATTATTTTTGTCTTTGTTAAAGAGTCTTTTTCTGAAGACTGGAGTGAAATAATTACAAATGATGTTGCTGGCTATTAAGAATTAAATTCTGTTTGCCTGACTTAAGGGTTTGTTAGTGAAACTGGGAGGGAGCAGAATGGAAGATTATAAGAGATAAAAGGCAGAATGGAAAGAAACTAAATTGTTTGGTTATTTATTTTGTCAAATAAATTTAAACATTGGTGAAGTGTCAGGCTTTGTGATATGGGCTGGCCATGCTATTGTGAAATTAAATTACGTTCCCTGCCTTTAATGGAGGTAAATATGCAATACAAATTATGATTGTATTACAAATTTTGTTGGTATATGAACCAAATAGACATGATATAATCAAAGATTTAAACTTTATATTTGGTTGAGGACTGTGTATAGAAGGCCTGCCTGAGGAAACAAAAAAAAAAATTATCAGAGAGCCAGTAATAAGAATTACCTTTGAAATCTATAGCAGATAATAGAGGAGAAGAGAGAGTGGTAAAATGTTTCAAATTGAGGGAATAACATTCATTGATAAGTTATTAGACTGATGATTAAAATTTCAGGTAATTGCCCCAGGAGAGGAAGAGGTTTGGTCCTAGAATTTCTCCATGTTTCAGCCCCTAAGTCACAGTGAAGACTGTAATTTTTGGTTTGAAATATTATAGAACAGCAATTTTCACAAAAGTCCATCTATGTAACTGTTGAGGAACCTCTCAGATATCCCAGTCGAGAACCTTATGTTTGGATCTGGGATTCAGATACAAGATTTTGGCTTGAGAGTTAGGTGATAAGAACACAGAGATGATATATTAGATCAGAGGAATGGAAGAAGTTGCCAAGTTGGGAGTAAAGAGGCAGAAGAAAAGGTATGGCTGGGCTCAAGTCCTTAGGATTCTAACATGTAATTTTTGGGGTAAGACTCTTCAAATAAGAAGCAAGAGTGACCAGAGGAAAGAATGAAAAACAAGGACAGAGTTGTGATCTAGGTAACCAGGAAAGGACCAATTCCAGAGGAAACTGTTGAATATCTTCAGAAATCATGCAGTGTGATGAGCCATTTAGTAGATCTGGAGATTTTTAGAAAACTTGGCAAACAACAGCAGTGCTTTTAAATGGAGAAGGTGTAAATCTAATTGGAAAATATTGAGGAGTGACATGAGGGGAGGATGGAGAGATTAAATAATCTTCTTTGAGTACAATTGGAAGAAATGTTCAAGAGAGATGAAGTAAATGGGGAAGTAAAAGTAGACTAAAAATGTTAAAGATTTTAAAATAATGCTTTGCTAGAAAATCTGTCTAAATTTATAAAATGAGAACGGAGTGAGGCTGACTTACCCTTGATTTTGTAGAGTACTCACGAGAACTGAAAGTACAGGGATGGTGCAGTCAGCTAGGTTCTTAGGCAGGTTCCACAGGAAAGCAGATCTTTGTTCTTCTCCCAAGACTGAACTGTTCAACTCCTTCTCTGGTCAAATGCCACCTTTATTTTGTCTTCCTTTTTTATAGGGAAAACAGTTAAACCTAATGAGAGCTACATTCCAGAGGATAAAACCTGATTACATTATCCGCTAAATCTAGTCAGGGCTTTATTCTGTGGGACACACTGTTTTCAAAATGATTGGTTTAACCAATTAAAATATTAATCCCTCATAAAGTGTTGGAGAACCAAGAGAAAAGTCCATTGTGAATGATCATTTGAAAATAGTTTTTTTCTTTATTTATTACACACATTCGTGTGAATTTTTAAAATAAAATACAACATTTAATTAGTTCTATAAAATGCTTACAATATTGCTTGCCATTTTCAGTACTATGATACAAAATATCCAAGCACAATGACACTATTTCTTACTCAAATTCCAATGTCATTATTTACATTACCTTTTGATAACTCTTTCATATCACTCCAAGTAATCCTCATGTGTTTGACAAGGTCATAGATTTCTTCCCAAATGAGAAATGTAGAAAATTCTGAAAGTTCCAATTTGATTACCAACAGCTGTTGTTGGTTTGAATTAGGTTTTGCTTACATCTATCTCCATTTTAGAAATCTCTGGTAGCTTCAATGGCCTCTCTAAATGATCCAATGCAACTCAATCACCTTGACTCATTTTAAAGTTTTGGTTTTAAATTCTAGTATAAGTTATCCGGCTGGAAGCATTTTATTTTTTTTTTCTAATATCATTTTTTTAATATTTTTTTTAAAGATACTTAGATTACATAAATGTTACACAAAAATTATACAGATTTTCGTATGCCCTACTCCCCACACCTCCCACAGCCTCCCACTTTAACATCTTTCATTAATGAGACACATTCATTGTAATTGATAAATGCACCCTGGGTTTTGCCATTAAGCATGGACCATAGTTCACATTGTAGTCTAAACTCTCCCACACAGTTCTGTATGTTTTGTGATGATGTAAAATTGCCTGTATCTGTTATTTTGGTGTGATTCAGGATGATTCCCAAGTCCCAACAAAGCCCCTGTATTAGAACTCTGTTTCCCTCTCCTTGTCTGCAGAGCCTCCAGTGGACACTGGCTCAACATCAATGTTATAATATTTTCCATTGCTAGAATCACAATATGTCTATAGTAGAATACCAGTAAGTCCTCTCTAGTACATAGTTCTTTCCCCAATCATGAAAATTCTGGGGTGATGATGTTCACTCCACATCCAATTGAGAGGGCCCTCATAGCTCATGGGGAAGATGGATGGGACTCTCTTGCTTGCAGTTACAGACTCTCTCTGTTCTTTGGGATGGTTGTTGTCCATCATCATCATCTTCTTCTTAGTTGTCCTGGGTCAGTCCAATGAGCTGTAGAGTAGGTGTTGCAACTCTGCTGAGGTTCTGGGACCAGATAGCACATGACTAGCCTAAAGACTTGAGTCTCTTGGATGTGCACCTACAAACACCAGCATCAAATATAGGTTTAAATAGAAGGAACAGATGAGCCATGTGTAGGGTAGGCATAATTGAGTCCAACTCTGTCACTCTCAGGAGCACAAACTCCAAAGTAGGGTTCAGTGGCAAGGCATGAAATTCTGGAGCTATCTGCCCTGGCCAAAGGATCTGGGTGTCTCCAGAGCCCTCAGGAGCCCCATTATTAGGGATAGTATCCATTTTGTCACTCTATTAGATCCTGCTGAGATGGACATAAGCATTACCTCTGGGATGACCTCCCGACTCACTTAGAAGTCTACTAGCTATATTAAGCCATATTTCTTTACCTTTACCTCCTTTTATTTGAGGTCATTTCCCAGTTGCATTTCTAGTTGGTGCTTGGTAGTAATCCCTTGGTGCCAGGGAGGCTCATCCCTTGGAGTCATGTGCCACACTGGGGGGAAGATAATGTATTTATATGCTGTGTTTGTCTTAGAGAGAGGCCACATTTGAGCAACAAGGGGCATCTCCACAGGCAGCCCTTAGGCACCCCATAACAATATGCTGTTTCAATTTCAAGAGCAAAGGCTCATAACCATAGTTGTCAATATCAAGGGCCTATCAGTGAATCATCCTCCTTTGCCAGTCATTGCCCCTGCTCTTGGGGGACTGTTGCTGCTCCATTAGAGAAATTGGCAGAGCTCTCCAGGATGGGAATTCAATATTCTCTCAGTTATTGTGTGCATCTTCACCCACTGTGACAATGCCCCATGAACATTTGAACATATTTTATATTCCTTATATGTTTATCCAGGTGAACTTCATCCCATGTATCCCCCATAACTGACACCCCACATCAATGATCCTCCTCTGTCCCAGTTGTAACCCTTCTGTGATCCAAAGCTTCTCCAAAATTGAAGCCATTAAAATAGCCAAATAAAATTTATAGGAAAATGAAAAAATAATCATAAGTTTAAATATAAAAAATAGAAAGAGAGAAGAAGGTTGTTAGAGATGTAATCTATGGTAAGGGGAAAGTGTGTAGTTGCATTTTTAAGGGATTGGACTGGATGGTAGTGATATTATTGGATTTGGTCATGCAGAGTTGACAGGTGGGTAGGTTTGGAAGTGTGGGATAGAAGGTCCAGTGTACTGGGAAGAGGATTGGGAGAAGGAATATGTGAACACTGGGGATTTGCGGGTATGTGGTTGAAAGTACAAAGATGGGAATGCTCTTGTGGCAATATGACAGGGAAGGGTTGCTGGTCTGGGATGTTGGATGGGGGGGTATTCAGGATGTGGTGCACCTGGAACGGGCTTCTAGAGAGTGTGTGAGTGATCATTCTGTCGTGATGTGTTGTGGCAGTGGGTGGAGACACACATAATGAGTGGGAAAGAGATGGGTTCCCATCCTCAGATGGAATTATTTGTTTGGAAATGGACAAGTGGGAGTCCCTTGAGAGCAATGGTGGTTCCTGATGGGGGAGGACCGACCAGTTTGACAAGAACACAGTCATGTGCATATAACTATGAATCTTGTCATCCAATGACTCAAGCCAGGGGGTTGCCATGGGCCCAGGGGAATGGGAAGTGAGGAATAGAAGAGATAAAACAGGGAGTATTTAGTGGTAAGTGGAAATATTCTGCATTGTCTTACAGTGATGGAAACAGGACATGGTAAATATCATCAAAATTTATAAAAGTGTATGGTCTAAAATGTAAACCATAGTGTAAACCATTGGCCATGTTGAGCAGCTATGTTTCACTATTTGTATCTCAGTTATAACAAAGCTACCATACACATGTAAAAAAGTATTAATATAGAAGGATGTTGGGTACATGAGTGTCTCCTGTATTCCATGTATGACTATGCTGTGACCCAAAACTTATTTGAAAACAAAATGAAAAACAATGAGACATTGGGGAATGAGTGAGATAAGGTACCATGGAACAGACAGAACATCAGATATAGCAGTGATGAAATGCAAAATATTAAAAAAAAGTTTTTTAATTTCTAAAAATATTTTTCATTTTTTAAATATCCCAATCTTTTAATTTTATTTTATTTTTAATTTTTTAAATTTTTGGGTATTTTATCCCTTGTAATTAAACTTATCTTTATTATTTCATTTTTCCCTTAATTGTCTTCAGCTATTGTAATGGCTTTATCATTGAAGAGGCTTTGGATCACAGAAAGGTTACAACTGAGGTGGGGGAAGATAGTTGGTGTGAGGTATCAGGTACAGGGGATGAATAGGAGGAAGTTCATCTGAGCATACATATAAGGTTTACCATATGGGAGGCCCAGGTTCGCGTCCTGAGGCCTCCTTGTGAGGGCACGCCGGCCTGAGCGGTGTGGTGGGCTGATGCAGAAACCTCATGGCAGGAAGCGGGTGTGGCGCAATGGATAGAGCACCCGTTTACCATATGAGAGGCCCCGGGTTCGCTTCCCGGCGCCTCCTTGTGAGGGCAGGCCGGCTTGCGCGGCGCCGTGGGCTGATGCGGCAAGACATCACAGCAAGGGGGAGATAAGCAGACACAGAGAAGACACGCAGCGAATGGACACAGCAGCACAAGCGGCAAGGGGGGGATAAATAAATAAAATAAATAAATCTTAAAAAAAAAAATGCTCAAATGTTCATGGGGCATTGCCACCATGGGTGGAGACCCACACAAAAAATTAGAGAAAACTGAATTCCCATCCTAGATTGCTCAGCCTCATTCTCTAATGGAACAGCAACAGTTCCCCAAGTGCAGGGGCAATGACTGGTAAAGTAGGATGATCCACTGTTGGGCCCTTAATACTGACAATTAGGCTTATGAGTATTTGCTCTTGAAATAGAAACTTAGCCTATTGTTATGGGGTGCCTAAGGGTTGCCTCCTGAAAGCCTCCTTGCTGCTCAATGTGGCCTCTCTCTAAGTCAAACTCAGCATATGAATGCATTACCTTTCCCCCAGGGTGGGACATGATTACCAGGGATGTGCCTTCCTGGCACCGAGGGATTGCTACCAAGAACCAACTAGCAATGCAACTGGAAAGAGATCTGAAATAAAAGGAACAGGTAAACAAAATGAGTGTATATGCCTAAGATACTTCAAAGTGAGTCGGGAGGTCATCCCAGAGGTAACGCTTATTCACATCTCAGCAGGATCTCAGATAATTCCAAAGTGGATACCACCCCAAGTAGTGGGGCTCCTGAAGTCTTTGGATATACCCAGTTTCCATGGTCAGGGTGGATGTCTCCAGAATTTGGTGCCTTCCCAGTGGGTCCTACTTTGGAGTTTGTGCTCCTGAGAGTGACAGTGTTGGACTCAATTATGTCTTCCTTGCACATGGCTCATCTGTCCCTTTTACGTAAACCTACACTTGGTTCTGGAGCTTGTAGGTGTATGTCCAGATATTCGAGTCTTTGCACTGCCTATGTGCCAGCTGGGCCTGGAACCTTGGTGGAGTTGCAACACCTTCTCTACAGCTCATTGGACTCACCCAGGACAACTGCTGGGGAGATGATGATGGGCAACGGCTGTCCCAGGTTACAGAGAGAGTCTGCACCTGCAGGCAGGATAGTCCCATCCATCTTCCCCAAAGGATATAAGACCCCTTGCAATTGGAAGTGAAGAGGAAATCACCATTGCAGAATCCTCAGGATTGAGGGAAGAGCTTTGGACTAGAGTGGACTTACTGGTATTTTACTATGGGCATATTGTGATTCTACCAATGGAAGAAATGACAAAATTGATATGGAGCCAGTGGCCACTGGAGGCTCTGTGGTAGTGAGAGGGAAAAACAGTTGTAATACGGGGTTTTTGGGGGGAATTTGGGAATCATTATGAGCAACATTGCAACGACAAATATAGGGCTTTTTATATCATCACATAACATGCATAACTGTGTGGAAAGAGTGTAGACTACAATGTGTACTATGGTCCATGCTTAAAGCCCCAGGATGTGTTTATCAATTGCAATAAATGTGCACACTAATGAAGGATGTTTATGTGGGAGGTTGTGGGAGGGGTGGGAAGTGGGGCATATGGGAATCCTTAGTTTTTTGTGTAACATTTATGTAATCTAAATATCTTTTAAAAAATAAAAAAAAATTAAAAAGAAATAAAATACATAAAAATTTTAAAAAAATCTTAAAGTAAAATTAAATTAAAAGATTGGGATATTAAAAATAAAGAAAAATATTAAAATTTTTTTTGACATTTTGCCTTTCATTACTGTAATATCTGTTGTCCTGTCTGTACAGTGGCATTTTATTCCATTTATTCCCCAGTGTCTTACTATTTTTCATTTTGCTTTCAAAGAAGTTTTAGGTCACAGTAAGGGCTCATACAGAATACAGGGGACTTTCTTATACCCAACATCCTCCCTTTTTTTCTCCTTCCCATATTAATACCTTTTTATATGTGGATTGCACCTTTGTTATAACAGATATACAAATAGTGAAACATAGCTACTAAACATGGTCAAATGTTTACATCACAGTTTACATTTTAGGCCATACACTTTTATAAATTTTGATGATATTTAACATGGTCTCTGTCTATTATTGTAAGATCATGTAGGACACTTCCATTTCCCACTAAATACATCCTGTCTGATCTATTCTATTCCTCCCTCACCCTCCCCTCGGGGTTCATGGCAAACGTGTGGCTTCACTCCTTGGATGAAAAGATTTATATTTATATGCAACAACACTGAGGTTTGACACACTGGTTTGTCCTCCCCTATTAGGAAATACCCATCCCATCAAGAAACTCCAGCCTCTCTATTTGTGGACAGATGGGTCCTCCCAAGAATGGGAGTCCAACACCTTCCCTCTCATTATGTGGATCTCCACACACTGATACTACACATTATGAGAAAATGATCACTCACACATTCCCAGAAGCCTACTCTAGTTTTCCTGTCCCAAATGCCCTCCCAACACCCTAAACAAGTAACTCTTCCCTGTCTAATTACCATAAATGCATTCCCAACTTTGTACTTTCAACCACATACCCACAAATCACCAATGTTCACCTGGCCCCTCTCCCAACACTCCACCCCAGTTCCCTGGACCTTCCAACCCACCATCCCCAATTTACACAATTGTCAAACCTGCACAACCCACCCCAAAAATATCACTATTCTCCTGTCATATCCCTTCAATATGCAACTACACACTTTCACCTTATCATAGATTAGGTCCGTATAGGTGTTGGCTCACAACCTTCTTCTCCTTTTCTATTTCTGGTAAATCTATCTTCCAGACTTAAGCTTTCTGAGTCTGCTCAATTTGCTTAATTCTTATCAGTGAGGTCTTGTGTCATTCATCCTTCAATGCCTGGCTTGCTTCAAACAACATAAAGTCCTCAAGATTCATGCATGTTATCCTATGTGTTAGCACTGTATTCCTTCTTACAGCTGAGTAATAGTCCATTGTATATAAGTATCACATTTTGTTTATCCATTCATCTATTGATGGGCATTTGGGTTGATTCCAACTTTTGGCAATTGTGAATAATGTCGCTATAAATATTGGTGTGCATATATCTGTTCATGTCTTTGCTTTCAGTTTTTCTGGGTTTATACCCAGCAGTGAAATTGCTGGATCATATGGCAGTTTTATAGTTAGATTTTTGAGGAACTGCCAAACTGTCTGTCACATACCTGGACTATTCTACGTTCCCACCAGCAGTGGATGAGTGTTCCCATTCCTCCACATCCTCTCCAAAACTTGTAGTCCTCTTTTTTTAAATAGCCACCAGTCAAATAGGTGTAAGATAGTATCTCATTGTAGTTTTGATTTGCATTTCCCTAATAGCTAGTGATGTTCAGCATCTTTTCATGTGCTTTTTAGCTATTTGTATTTCTTCCTTGGAGAAGTGTCTTTTCAGGTCGCTTGCCCATTTTTTAAATGTGTTGTTTCTCTTTTTATTTTTCAGGTGTAGAATTGCCATATATATGCTCAATACTAGGCTCCTATCAGGTATGGTTGCCAAATATTTTCTCCCATTGGGTTGGCTGCCTTTTTATTTTCTTGATAATATCCTTTGAGGTGTCAAAGTTTTTAAATATGAAGAGATCCCATTTATCTATTTTTTTCACTGCTAGTGCTTTGGGTGTGAAGTTCATGAAACCATTTCCTATTACAAGGTCCTGTAGATAATTCCCTTCATTATCTTCTAAGGTTTTTATGGCCTTGGTTTTATATTTAGATCTTTGTTTCACCTTGAGTTGATTTCATATAAGTTGTGGTGTTCCTCTCTCATTCTTTTGGATATGGATATCCAGTTCTCCAACCACAGTTTGTTGAAGAGGCCCTTCTCTCCCAGTTGAGTGGGCTTGGTGGCCTTGTCAAATATCAGATAACTGTATTTGTGAGGATCTATATCAGAACTCTCAAACCGGTTCCATTGTTTGGTATATCTATCCTTGTGCCAAAACCATGCATTTTTGATAACTGTAGATTTGTGGCATGTTTTAACGTCAGGTAGTGTGATACCTCCAACTTTATTTTTCTTTTTCAATATGTCTTTCACTATTCAGGGCCTCTTACCCTTCCATATAAATTTTTCAGTTAGTATTTCCAAATCATTAAAAAATGCTGTGTTGATTTTTATTGGAATTACATTAAATGGGTATATTAGTTTGGTTAGGGTAGACATCTTAATGATGCTTAGTCATCCTATTCAAGAACAGGGAATATTATTCCATTTATTTAGGTCTTCTTTGATTTCCATTAACAGTGCTGTATAGTTTTCTGTATATAAGTCCTTTATATCTTTAGTTAAATTCATTCCTAGGTATTTGATACTTTTAATTACTAATGTAAATGGTATTTTTTTCTTGATTTCCTCCTCAAATTGCTCATTATTTGTATGTGGGAATGCTACTGATTTTTGAGCATTGATTTTACACCCTGTGACTTTACTGAATGCATTTATACATTTTAGAAACTTTGCTGTAGTTTTCTCGGGGCTTTCTATGTATGGATTACGTCATCTGAAAATAGTGAAATTTTTACTTCTTCCTTTCCAGTTTGGATGCCTTTTATATCTTTGTCTTGCCTCAATGCTTGAACAAGTACTTCTAAGAAAATGTTAAATAGGAGCAGTGATAGTGGACATCCTTGTCTTGTTTCAAATCTTAGAGGGAAATCCTGTAGGATTTCACCGTTGTATATGATGTTAGCCGAGGTTTTTTCATATATACCCTTTTTCATTTTCAGAAAGTTTCCTTCTATTCTGATCATTTGCAGCATTTTTATCTGGAAAATGTGCTGTATTTTGTCAAATGCTTTTTATGCATCTATCGGGATGATCCTGTGATTTTTTTTTGTATCAATCTGTTTGTGTAGTGTATTACATTGATTGATTTTCTTATGTTGAACCATTCTTGCATACCCGGGATCAAACCCAATTTGTCATGGTATATAATCTATTTGATGTGTTGTGGAATGCAATTAGAAAGTATTTTTATTGAGGATTTTAGCATCTAAGTTCATTAGAGAGTTTGGTCTGTATTTTTCTTGTCTTCTGTCATCTTTGTTTGGCTTTGGTATTAGAGTAATGTTGGTATCATAGAATGAGTTCGGCAATGTTCCTTCTAGTTCTATTTCTTGGAAGAGTTTAAGCATCATTTGTGTTCTTTCCAGAATGTTTTGTAGAATTCACCTGTGAAGCCATCTGGTCCTGGGCTCTTCTTAGTTGGGAGGTATTTGATTACCGAGAATACCTCTGAACTTGTAATTTGTCTGTTGAGTTCATCAATTTCTTATTTCATCAATGTAGGCTGCTTGTGAGTTTCTAGGAATTTGTCCATTTCCTCTAAATTATCACTTTTTGGCATATAATTTTTCAAAATATGCTGCTA
Source organism: Cabassous unicinctus (assembly GCA_029593785.1). Classification (NCBI taxonomy): domain Eukaryota; kingdom Metazoa; phylum Chordata; class Mammalia; order Cingulata; family Chlamyphoridae; genus Cabassous; species Cabassous unicinctus. The sequence goes on from JAQZBX010056830.1 coordinate 14,443, forward strand.
TAATTCTCTTTATTTCTGTGGGGTCAGCGGTGATATCTTCTTCCTTATTTCTTATTTTGTATATTTGCAACTTCTCCCATTTTCTGTGTTAGTCTGGCTAAGGGTTTGTCAATTTTATTCATCTTCTTGGAGAACAAGCTTTTTATCCCTAGTGCTTTCTTATTTTCTATTTCATTTGGTTCTTCTCTAATCTTTGTATTTCCTTAATTCTACTTCCTTTGGGATTAGTTTGTTGTTCTTTTTCCAATTCCTCCAGGTGTGCAGTTAGGTCTTTGATTGTAGCGCTTTCTTCTTTTTCTGATATGTGCATTTATGGCTATGAATTTTCCTGTCAGTACAGCTTTTGCTGCATCCCATAGATTTCGATATGTTGTGTTGTCATTTTCATTCATTTCAAGGTAGTTACTGATTTCTTTTGAAATTTCCTCATTGACTCACTGTTTGTCTATGAGTGTGTTGTTTAACTTCCATATCTTTTTGTCTAATCTGTTTCTCTAGCCCTTAAAGATTTCTAATTTCATTCCACTGTGGCCAGAGAAATTACGTTGTATAAACTCAATCTTTCTGAATTCATTGAGACTTGTTCTGTGGCCTAGCATGTGGTCTATCTTGGAGTGTGATCCGTGTGCACTCGAGAAGAATGTATATCCCACTGTATTTGGGTGTAGTGTTATGTATATATCTATTAGAGCCAGACCCTCTAATGTATGTATCAAAGTCTGTGTATCTATATTGATTCTTTGTTAAGATGGTCTTTCTAATGGTGATAATGGTGTATTAAAGTCCCCCAATATAATTGCAGAGGATCTATTTCTCCACTTAGTTTTTCCATTGTCTGCCTCATGTTTTTTGAGGTGCCCCTGTTAGGTGTATAAATGTTGATTATTGTTCTTTCTTCTTGAAAGAGTACCGATTTCACCAATATATAGTGTCCTTCATTCTCTCTTACAATAGTTTTGCATTTAAAGTCTCTTTTTTATTATTGTAGCTACTCTTCTTTTTTTTAGTTATTGTTTACTTGTAAGATTGTTTTCCAGTCATTAACTTTCAGCCTCATTGAATCCCTGGGTCTAAGGTGGGTTTCTTGAAGACAACATATAGATGGGTCATATTTCCTTATCCATTCTGACAAGCTGTGTCTCCTGACTAGTGGGTTTATTCCATTAACATTCAATGTTATTACTCTCAAGGAATTACTTACATTAGCCATATTTTCTTTGGGTTTATGTATGTCATATTTTGTTTTTATTTCTATTTTTGCCTTTTTAGTTTTTCTTACACTCTCCTTTAACTCTCTCTCTCCTGTTTTTTCCTTTCAATCTGCAGAAATCCCTTTAGTATTTCTTGAAGGGAATGTTTCTTGTTGGGATTCTTTCTTAATTTCTGTTTATCTGTGAATATTTTGAACTCTCCATCATTTTTAAACAACAGGTTTTCTGGATAGAGACTTCTTGGCTGGAAATTTTTTTTTTTTTTTGTACCTAAACTTTGTCATACTACTGTCTTCTTTGCACCATATTTTCAGATGAAAAATCAGCACTTTATCTTACTGAGCTTCCATTGTATGGGATAGTTTGCTTTTCTCTTGCTGCTTTCAGTATTTTCTCTTTGTCTTGAGCATTAGACAGTTTGATGAGTATGTGTCTTTGAGTAGGTCTGTTGGGATGTATTCTGTTTGGACTGTGATGTGCTTCCTGGACTTGTACATCCATCTCCTTCAATAGGGTTGGGAAGTTTTCAGCCATTATTTCTTCCAACACTCCTGCCATTCCCTTATCCTTCTCTTCTCCCTCTGGGATGCCTACAATGCATATGTTTCTGTGTTTTGTGTTGTTATTCAAATCCCTAATTTCATGCTGGATTTTTTCCATCTTTTTATCTGTCTTTCTATTTTTTTATTTCAGATGTACTGTCCTCCACATCAGTAATTCTTTCCTCTGCCTGTTCATATCTACTGTTATGAAGTGTCTTTTCCATTGTCTTTTTGATTTCTGGAATTTTGCCATTCATCACCATCATATCCATTAGCTTTTTATATATATTTACAATTTCTTTTGTATGCTCTCACAGTGTCTTCTTTGTTTTTAATTTTTATTTTTTTAAAAGATACTTAGATTAAAGAAATATTACACATAAAAAAATAGGGATTCCCATATGCCCCACTTCCCACACCTCCCACAACCTACTATGTAAACATCATATATTAGTGTGGCACATTCATGGCAATTGATGAACACATTCTGGGGCTTGGCCTTTAAGCATGGACCATAATTCACATTGTAGTCTACACTTTCCCCACACAGTTCTGCATGTTATGTGATGATATAAAATGGCCTCTATCTCTTGTTGCAATGTCACTCAGGATGAATCCCAAGTCCTGAAACACCACCGTATTGCAACTGTTTTGTCTTTGCCCTGCCTGCAGAGCCTCCAGTGGTCACTGGCTCCACATCAGTGTCGTAATTTCTTCCATTGCTAGAATCACAATGTATCTATCATAGAGTACAAATAAGTTCACTCTAGTCCATAGCTCTTCCCCCAATCCTGAGGATTCTGGAATGGTGATGTCCACTCCAACTTCAATTGAGAGGAAGCTTGTATCCCATAGGGTAGATGGATGGGACTATCCTGCCTGCATCTACAGACTCTTTCTATTCCCTGGGATGACCATTGTCCATCTTCATCTCCCTGCCAGTTGTCCTGGCTGAGTCCAATGAGCTTTAGGATAAGTTCTGCAGTTCCATTGAGGTTCTGGGCCAGCTGGCACATGTACAGCCCAAAGACTCTGTCTTTGGATGTACACCTACAAATGTCAGCACCAAGTATAGGCTTAAATAGAAGGAACAGATGAGCCATGTGCAGGGAAGACATAATTGAATCCAACTCTGTCACTCTCTGGAGCACAAACTCCAAACTAGAGCCCACTGGCAATGCACCAAACTCCAGAACTATCCACTCTGACCATCGGAACTGGGAGTCTCCAGATCCCTCAAAAGCCCCACTATTTGGTTTGGTATCCACTTTGAAGTCTATGAGATCCTGCTGAGATGTGCATAACCATTACCTCTGGGATGACCACCTCCTGGCTCACTTTGAAGTCTCTAGCCATATAGACTCATTTGTCTTTACCCTTTCCCCCTTTTATTTGAGTTCTTTTTCCAGTTGCTTTGCTAGTTGGTGCTTGGTAACAATCCCTCGGTGCCAGGGAGTCTCATCCCCAAGAGTCATGTCTCACACTGGGGGGAAGGTAATGCAGTAACTGCCCCTGCACTTGGGGGACTGTTGCTCCACCCTTAGAGAATGTGACAGAGCTCTCCAGGATGGGAATTCAGTATTCCCTCATTTATTATGTGAGTGTCCACCAACTGTGACAATGCCTTGTTAACATTTGAACATTTTTATATACCTTTCATGTATGGTCAAGTGAACTTTCTCCATGTATCCTCCATTCCTGACACACCACATCAATGATTTTCCCTGTCCCAATTGTAACCCTTTTGTGATCCAAAGCTTCTTCAAAGATGAAGCCATTACAATAGCTGAATACAATCAATAGGAAAATGAAATAATATGTTTGAATATAAGAGATAAAATACAGCAAAATTTAGGAAAAAATTAAAACTAAAATTAAATTAAAAGATTGTGATAATAAAAATGAAAAAAAAAAAA
>JAQZBX010056831.1:0-18106 GCA_029593785.1 Cabassous unicinctus
AGAGAAACCTGTGAAGACCATACTTTCTATTCCTATTTTAAATGGCCATGGGAAGGAAAAAAACAGGGTCAGATAACAAATACAAAATAGCAGCATTTCCAATTTTAGACATGTACAGAATGTTTCAGTACTCTCTCAAAATCGAGCAAATCCTCGAAAAAATATAGAATGAATCATCAAATTATCTGAATTGGAAATCTAAATTAAACCCAAAATATCCATACCTATAAACATGTCTTCCATTTGGTGTTCAACATTTTTCCCTTATCTTTTATTGCCCACGAATCAGAGACAATTTCAGTTCAATTGCTAAGAAAAAAATCTGAGCATTTTAATTACAATTCCTCTTAATATAGCTCCAAATGGGGTATGCCTTGTTATATTTACAAGGCTATTACAATCTAATTATATTTGGAAATAATAACAACAAGTCTGAGGATCTTTCTTTCTAGAAATTTGAAACATTTCAAATCAAATTCATATTACATAGTAATCCTGTAACTGCTATGAAGGAATACAAGCTTTTCTGAAAATATAGAAAGTGGCACTTGGTTTTACCTTTATTTATGATATTATTTTATCTCAATTCAACAATTATTTATTGAATATGCTAAAAATAAGTTAGGGGAAGCAGACGTGGCTCAAGCAATTGGACTGTCATCTACCATATGGGATGTCCAGGGTTCGATTCCTAGGGCCTCCTGGTGAAGGCAAGCTGGCTCGCGTGGTGAGCTGGCCTACACAGAGTGCTGGCCTGTGCAGGAGTGCTGGTCCGTGCAGGAAAGCTGGTGCAGCAAGATGACGCAACAAAAAAGAGATACAGAGGAGAGACAATAAGAGACACAGGAGATCAGAGAGCTGAGGTGGCGCAAGAGATTGAGCAGCCTCTCTCCTACTCCAGAAGTTCCCAGGATGGGTTCCCGGTGCTGCCTAAAGAGAAGACAAGCAGACACAGAAGAACACACAGCGAATGGACACAGAGAGCAGACAACGAGGAACTGCAGGGGGAGAGGAGAAATAAATAAATAAATAAATCTTTAAAAAATAAAAAATAAGTTAGCACTCTGTTTGAAAGCAGTAATTTGGTATATCCAGTCAGAGATTTCCTGGGTCAGACCCCTTAACCCATTACTTCCCATCAATCCAATGATATTAAGTGAAGACCTATTGTTTGAAGGCCATTAAAGAGATGTTTTTAAGGAATGAATATAAAGCTTAAAAAATTATTAAAAAGCTTGAAAAATAGTTCAATATGGAGCACAAGAAAAATGAAAATACACTTTATATTTATTGTCAACAAAATAATACCGTTTATATCTACTAAAGAAGTTTAGAGGGGCTGATTGCTTTGGGAGGATATTGGGTGAAAGGAAGGGGTTTGGAGGAGAAGGATTGTTATAGATGGGCTGGAAAGGCCAGTCAGAGATCCCAGCATGCAACCGCAGGGCCACATGGAGCTGTTAGGAGGTGAGAAGAGTGGATTCCCCACCTACCTTATGTGTTGCCCTGGAGGCCTGCGTCAGTTCATCTATGAGGGCAGACTTAGGAAAACAACAAGCAGAAGCCAAGTTCTCCTCAATTGCAGGGAACTGTGTACAAGGGTAGACATCAAGAAGAATTCAGGTTTAAATCCAGCAAAGCCTATTGATAATACAAAGGGGAGCACCTACTGTGTATGTGCCAGGCCCTGGGTTAGGTTGATAACGGAAGTGCTGGGACCCTAACTCCCCTCAACAGAAACAAACAGCTTTAGGAAAATAAGCTCCCCTCAGTCCCTTTCTCCCCACCTCCCCTTTTCTCCATGGAATATGCATCATTAGGAAGATAAGCACTCACACCTGCCCCTTTGAACTGAAATTTACAACTCAAAACAGATAATGGCTCTTTTCCTCCCTAATAGCCCTCTGCTTTAGGAAGATAAGCTAACCTTTTGCTTTTGCAACCTTGCCTGCCCACTTGCTTAGGAATTTGCCAGCTTAGATTTCCACTTAGAGTTCCTATAAAAACTTATGAAAATTGAGACACGGTGCTCAGAATTTGGAGACTGAATTCTCCTCTGGGCCCGAGCATAATAAAACTTCATTCATCCGTCCCCTCAAGAGTGCTGCTTGGGTTTCATTCCATCTGCCACAACAAGGTGAGCCAATACACCTTGTCTCATTTAACGCTGACACCAAAGGACACAGTTGTTACCCTGAATTCAAGGTGGGGAACTTTATCATTAAGGAAAACAGAGTAAATCTTGTAAGTAAGCAGGAAAATCTTAAAATCTGCCTACCAGTCTCCATGCACTTCCGGGATTTTTATAGTTATCTTAAAGGCTGAATGATATCTATGTAAAGATTCTCTTCTAGCTAAGTAGTTATGCACAACTTTACTGTGCATAAGAATTACTATTCGGGGATTTATAAATGGAATCACATCTTCCCCACTCCTTGAGTAATATAACTGATTTTCACCTGTGATTTTGAGAACTCTCCATTTTTATCATGACTTTGGGTCCCCACGTAAGCTGATCTTCTTTGTCATGAGAGGTAAGGCTGTCAGTGAGACTGTAAGAGGCAACACTGACACATTCTCCTTGGTATTGAGGGGGCAGGAAATGCTCTCAGACAGAAAACTTCCAGAAATGTCAGTCTGGTAGCTACTGGGGTTGGAGGGAGTTGATTAGAGGGGAACTGGGAAAAGGGAAACCAATACTATAGGTTTGCAAAATATTACAATTGGAGGAAACTAAAATAAGTATACATTGAATCTCTGCATTATTTTGTACAGCTACATGTGATTCTATGCTCATCTAAATAAAATTTTTAATTTAAATAATATAACACTGTAAGTGAGAAAGGAGAAGAGTATGTGAAATTTTTGTTTCAGTTTGGTTCATTAAACAGGGAAGATGTATGAAATACAAACAAGATAAAAATGGAGTGGGAAAACTTGAGAATTCACAAAGCTAAAATTGCATTCACCATGAACAAGAGCTTAGAAAACCCTAACACATTTCTCATTATTATCTCCACTTCACAGATGTAGCTGGGTCAAGGCACTCTTCCATATTATACCTCAAAGGGGGAAACCTGTTGATTATTCTAATTAATGTTTCTCAGCATGATTTACAGATAAAGACCTTCATTTCACTACCTATGCCCTTGGGTCATGAAAGAACAGCTTCAGAAAAACAGGCAAGTTTAAGTAACTATATAAGAGTGGCATGCTCTGGGATTTCTTTGTCTTCAAATCCAACCTATAATGAGAAAACAACGAAACAACTTGGAATTAAATTATACGTATATGCAATTTTGATCTGCAAGAGATTGTATAGACCAAGTGTTTCAACATTCTCATATTCAGGTGATGAATCTAATGCTGGAGGCATTATGAGACTTGCCCAAATTGATAGAAAATAGAGACAATGGAGTATAGATTTGATGATAAGGTCTGGTCAAGTTCTATTCAGAAGTTTTGCAATGAAAATGCACCACAGGTTCAGGAGATAACAGTACTGTTGGGAACATAAATGTGAAAGAGGGAGCATTAGTGAATGAAACAAAAAGCTTTGTCTATTCACTTGTAAATTACTGCTTCAAAAGAAAAGTTGTGTTTTTTTGTTTTGTTTTTTTCTTCTTTCTCAGCATATACCTACCCAAGAGTGTGTGAATGTGTTTATATATGTTAATAGTCTAATACCCTTGGTAAGGGAACACTGAGTATTTCATCACCCAAAGGATAATTGTATTAGGATTCAGTGGAGAGCCAGTAAATCCACATGGGTATTTATATTAACAATTAGCACTCAAGATTAAAGAAATGCAGAAGGAAAAGAAAAGGTGGAGGAAGAATAGGAGAAGAAAGAGAAGACTGGAAAGAAGGAGAAGGAGATATGTTCTTCTTTTGAAGCAGTGTAAAATTATAAACTTTGTATGATACCATACTAGATGTGGTGAAGACAATGCATTATGACTTACTTCTTTCTCAGTCACTTCCTATTTAAATATTCCACTTGTTCTTCTTATTGGAGAGATTGCTGAGGGCTTTTTTATTAGCAATTTTATTGAATAGAAAACAATTCACTCAATTCCACCCAATAAATACTAAGAGCTAGGCTCTGTGTTAGACTTCCAGTGGACAGCAGTTTAAATGGATACTCTAGGGAAGCATCAATCTGTTAATAATGGCATAATTTCAAAGACATACAGGGTTTGGAATTTCATACAAACTTTGGTCTGAATAATTCTCTCTTTTACACAAATGAATTTACTGAGATTTAGAGTAGTTACTAGAATGTGTGATAAGGCAAGTGTACAAATATTGTACAGAATAGAGTACGACCATGTGCACTGGTACATACACACACACTAACACACACTTCTCCCCCCTACCTCCCCCCATACACACATCTGTTTAGGGAAAGCCAAAGACGAGCCATTTCATATAGGCCCTGAAATATCAATAGAAATAGCTAGCTTTTTTTGTGGGCTTATTTCCTGCAGGTACTGAGTTAATTGCTTTATATGGGTTCTCTCATGTATTAATTACATCAACTCCATGTCATAGATGCTTTCATTATTCAAATTTTACAAATGAGAAACAGGCCTAGAGGTGAAGTAACTTGCCCAATGTCACACACCTACTGGGAAAGCCAGGATTCAAGCCCAGCATAACCCCAAAGCACCTACTTTAAACCACATGACATACATGTCATAACTGTCAACATTTTCTGGTGCTGCTCAGCATCCACCTTATTTTGGCTAAGTCCCTTGACTCAACACTGAACTTTGGTCTCATTAATAAGCAGCTTTCCAACCCTGGGGCATAAACTCCCCCAGAGCCCAAACCCACATCTGCAGCCACAACCCACACCACCCACGCACCTCTCCCAAAACCCACAGCTGGTCCCAAATGATAAGCTAACCATCCCCACTGCCCTGAGACCCCAGTCCCTGATTTCCCCCTGGAAATCTACTGACTTCCATGCCTGGGCCACAATAAAGACACAAACCCACCTCTCCCTCTGCCTGTGAGCTCCCCACCTACTGGTTGAGTCCCTCAGCAGATCACGCTTCCCATCAACCACCTGTGACACCCCTCTCCCTCTGGGACCTGGGAGCAATACACCCTCTTTTCTTGTGTATTGAGGTTTCACATTGTGTCACACCTGACCCCACCTGGACCCAAATTTAAGTGGTGCATTAAGTAGGGAATGTTGGTCATGACTATGGGAAAAGAGGTGCCATGCTTTTTGGCTGCTCTTGGCCCACTAACTGCCTCTCTAGGAAGGATCCACAGCTTGCTGTCCTCTGGGCTGCTTTGCGCCACCACCTTTTGCCTCTGCTGGGTGTTGCCTAAGCTTTACTCCAAATTGGGGGTCCTATAGACCATTCTTCCCCCAGGAGAGGCAAACTGCCATCCAACCATGGCTGTGGTTTCTAGCACTCCTCCATATGGGAACGACTGTGACACAAGTGACACAGACACTGAGCAACATTGGCTATGTAAGGAAGTTTCCCACAGTGGGAGCTTGCCAGAGAGGAGATGGGCATCCCTACCCCAAGCTCTCAAGTGAGGTGGCTGGTGCTAAACATGCATGGGCAGAAAGGAGAGGGCTAGACAGTGCCCTGCATGGTGCGACCATGCAATACTGGACTGGAAAGCACAATGGAGCCTCGTAGGCAGCCATGTTGCTGGGGTTGCGACCCATATGGTGCTCTCTCCATGGCTGTCAATCCTCATCCCCCAAACCCAAGGGATATAGAGGATCTAAGCCTTGGTGCAAGGTAGCAAAGGAACTATTGGGGGAAAAATTTAAGGGGCCTGGGCATATTATGCCAGCCGCCCTAAGACACTAGGGGATGTTCCTAAGTTATTCAAGAGGACAAGGAGAAAGGGGTCGATTGTTTGCTCAGAGACTCTAATATATGGGATCTGCGTTACCACTCTCATTTCAAAAAATGAGGCAATTGAGTAGTATCACTTAAGACTCTGAGCCCTTTCCCTATTGACTTAAATATTCATGGCATTAAAAAAAGAAAAAAGAAAAAGGAAAAAAAAGATGCTTGTCCACTGAAGGCAGATGCCCACTGGCAAACAGTTAATGAGACCTGATGACTACTTAGAAAGATTGAGATTGTGCAGTGGGTATAGTATTTCTTTGAAAATTCAAACAAAAGAGACCTGGAGTTCATCTCCAGGCCTGAGGAAGTCCCCTTACACAAGAAAATGTTCTTATAGGGTCTTACCAGGCCACCTTGCTCAACCTTATCACAGGGCTCATATTATCCAGATGCTCTGGACAGGGTGGAGAGATTGGCAGGACCTGAGGGGACTCACTCCAGAATAACCAATCCTAGCTTATCAGGCCCAAGGGGCCACCCTACAGGGACCCACTGCTCCTTTCCTGGAAGGCCCCACCTCCTCCTCCTGAATGTCAACCCAGTCTCCCACTTTGTGGCCATTGAAACAATTCTTATTAAACAGCTACCCCTAGTGATGGCACTTTTTGCTCTTACTCTCCTCCCTATAGGCATTGATGCTTTAATATCACCTGGAATAAGATCAAATCTTTGGCTCCTTAGTGTGCCATGCTAAATTGGACCCCCATGGAACAGTCCCTGCCCATCAAGGTGATAAACTCTGCAATATCACACAAAACAAGGTACTGTGGGGCTCCAGCTTAGTAATCCAAGGTCTCCTCAGAGAGGGGGTCATTTTCCCCACGGTCTCCCCACTCAATAGCCTCCAAAGAGGGTCTCCAAGAGGACTGAGCCACACTCACACATCATTTACAGAATTGAGGTTGGGCAATATCACCCCATAAAATACAAGGGACATCAAACTGTCAAATACCTGGGCATCATGTGGTCCCCTAAGAGCAGACAGGCACCTACCATCATCACACACAAGCCCACCTCAGACCCTAAGAGATACACAGCATCTATTAGGCTTAGTCATGTTCTGAATGTATCTCTCACTCTCATTACAGGGGTCTCCTTTTGTCTGCCACCCAACATACCCCATTGAAATGATGAATCCTTTCTGTTTATTGGGATTTACTAAAATGGAGGTGCTCACAGGGTCACCACCGGCCAGCCTGCCCACACAGATTCCCATAATGTCATGAGAGAGAATTCCCAGCAGAAGCTCAGCACAGCTACTGAAGCCTTACTGGTAAAAATGGAAACAGCACCTACAGGAGAAGGCTACACTTGACAAATGGACTTTCCAAATTATACGAGGATGAGGCTTCCCCCTCTGCAGCCCCTTTCCTACAGGTCTTGAGATGCTAGCAATGGTCCTCCCATTCCTTTCTCCTCTAACCAAGTGGGGAGCCCCTTAGGACCAATGTTCTGACATGGAAAGGGAGTCAGTATACCTCACCAATGGCAACGCTATCACTCACAATGCAGCTCATGCCATATCACCTGGTCTCAAATGCACACTTAACCCAAGATGTCTCTTTGGGGTCTGCAGAGTTGGGAGAGCTGAAAGCAGCTCCAGAATGCTGTGAGCTGACAGTTGCCCAATTTCTGAATCTTCACTGATTCTTGGGTGATTGCCAAGGGACTTGCAGGGGTTCAAGGCCAATGGAAACAAAATAATTTTACCATTCAAGGAAGGCCTTTGTAGGGGGCTCCACAGTTGGAAACAGCTCACAGCCTCACTCATTTCCACACAGAATCCACTCACCACACTGTCAATAAACTACCCAAAATTCATTCCTGTACAGTATATCCAGTGCATCCCTTGGAGACTGCCTACACAGGGCCCCCAAGGTCCCCCTACCAATTGGTGATCTAGACTCATAGCACTTCAGGCCTCAGAAGCTCCTCTTCCATGGGTCAGTTGCTGGCCAAAATAGTTACTAAAGATGGTGATTTGTGCTCCAAAACCAAACATTGGTATCCCATAGATGGGTTCATATTCCACAGGGTAGGGAATAAGACTTTCTCCCAATGCCATATTAATTACATAGGGTCATGCCCCATCACTGCTGGAGCCACCAGAAAGTAGAGATTATAGCTCCCAAACCAAGCAGTGGAAAAGTCTGGGTCACCTTTAGAGGTGAAGGAAAGCTATGTCTGATGGATGCCAGTCACATAAAAAATACCCTGCCATGAGTTGCCGTTACACATACAAGATATAACACCTGGACTGGCAAACACCAGACATAGAGAAAAGCATGAGAGAAAAGCACTATACAATCTCTCAGCCTGGGAGAAACAGCACCAAGTCCAGCTGTCATGAGGCAAGCAGTAGCCCCAGAAGCTGTTTCTCACCAACTGGCACAATAGCAATATTCACCCTCACTTTGAGTTTTAGTGTATTTGCCAGCTGCATGGGTCCTAACCTTTTTTACAGATCCACACAGCCTCACCACGTTAAGCTAATCTTAGAATTGTACTCAGGGATGCAACAGAGGAGATTGCTGGCTGCTGCTTCTCAACCACTGGCACCCAACATGCCACCAGCTATGTCTAATGACCTAAAGCTATCCAATCTATATACCAAATGGGTTACTGGCACCCATGCATAAATGATTCCAGACCAGTCATGACCTAAATAAGATTATTATCAAACAGCACCAATGGCCTCACAAGTGTAATCAAATCAAACTTGTACTGCTAATTGTCTTCTACTCCAGCCTGCTGGACATACCATTTTAACACTAGAGTTTAGATTGCAAAGAAAGCTTACAATGAATTAACACCCACACATATACGTGTGGGTAAAATATATTCTCCCTGTGGAGGAAAGTTCAGGGGTACATGTGGTAACACACATCCAAAGCCTTTGCTGAGTGAATTCTAGACAACTTCCTAAAAGTCATGGGCTTCTGTGAGGACAATCATTTTACAGAATCCTCCAGAGAGATCATGACTAGAGTTGCCCAATGGTATTTAAAAGTCCATAGATTGCTGTTTGGGAAAAATTTCCACCCCTAGTTGGCCCCTGATGATCACCACCTTGTACCAGATGACATTGCGAAGCCCATGAGTTCTCCGAAGAAGACATGACCCAAGACCACCAATGAGGGCCACCTACTGCCACACCTGTCATAACAATGACCCAGAGCCACCCCTTTTCCTGGGCCAGCTAAAGAACCCAGATGCTGCCTTATTAAATGGGAAGAAGCATCAGAATACTATGTAGCTAAAATGCCCAACCATGGGCCCCTCCTCATCGACAGTCCCACCCCCACCATAGCTATAAAGCTACCTTACACTCTGACACCCCCACTGGCAATCTAAACACTGTATCTTCACTATCACAGAGGAAGGACAACCTTCCAACATCCTGTTTGCCCTCGGTTCCTTTGCCTAAGCTTCTGCCTCTATGTATGTTATCAGAGGCTAATACAACAACAAAAAGATTCCTTAGTGCAGATAGTCTTGGATAACCACCTAGCCTAAGACTACCTCTTGGCCAAAAAAGGATTTGTCTGCACCTTAAGAAACACCTTCTGCTTCATGTCTATTAATAACTTGGGGCCAATCAAAATTAACTTACCAAAGATGGCTCAAAAGAATAGATTACTTCACAAGATAACTGAAGTTTTCCTCAGACATGAATAAAAAAAACCTTTGACATTTTCTCCTAGCTAACCCATGAAGAGTGGCGGGAATAGCTACACAAAGCTTCCCAGCTTTTGGTTTTACTATTAATTTACATTTTTTGTAATAACCAATATCTTTAGGTACCTTATACACTGGGTTAATAATGCTATGTCCCTGGTAGTAAATAGATCAACCACCCAAACTGCCACAATCCTCCAAAAAAATAATGCCAAGGCATCAAGGGATGCATTGTCATAACTATAAAAAAATTTTGTGTGCTGCCTTGGCATCCTTTTTACTTTGGCTAAGCCACTTGCTTCAACTCTGACTTTTGGCTTCAATAATAAGCAACTTTCCAGCCCTGGGGCATAAACTTTCCCAGAGCCTAGACTCACATCTGTGGCCACCGCTACATACTTCACCCAAAACCCACAACTGACTGCAAATGATAAACTGAACATCCCCAGCACCCTGGGACTCCCAATCCCTTTCCTTTTGTGTGTGTGTGTTTACTTTATTTATTTATTTTTTAAGGAGGTACCAGGGATTGAACCCAGGACCACATACATGGGAAGCAGGTGCTCAACCACTTGAGCTACATCCACTCCCCTGTGTGCTTGCTTTAAACTAACCAATCCCTGATGCCCACAGGAAATTTATTAACCTTCACTCCTGGATCACATTAAAGGCACAAACCCACAGGTCCCTCTTGTGTGCTTCCCACTTGCTGGTTGAGCCCTTTGGGCTCATGTTTCCTCTCAACCCACCATGGAACTATTCTCTCTCTGGAAACTAGAAGTAACACACTATTTTCTCTCACGCAATATGGCCTCTGTTTCTCACTGTGTCACAACTGACCTCCACCTGAACCCAATTTTAAAATCCAAAATAACTAATTTGAAAAAATATGATATCAGAGTTCAGTAGAGTTTCAATTAAGGAAAAAGCATTGCAAGAGTCAGCACTAGTTTTAGCCAATATCACAGAGACTTGAAAGCATTTGGTCCCTTCAGTGAAATGTGAATACTGCAGTGTTAATGAATTATATATGATAGTCTAAAAGTGGGAGTGAAAGCAAAGCTGTTAGGATCATATTGTGTGGATAAAAGAAGAATGAAATTTGCATTCAAATTGGTAGGTGATGCAGAGTTGCAGATTTCTGATGTGCCTAGGTTCCAATATAAATTAAAAAAAAATTCAGAGATATAAGGCAAACACAAATATTTCTTTTCATTCATGCTATTATTAATGTTTAAAAAATGACATTCTTCCATTTAATTGCTTATTTCTGCATTAGGAAGAAGAACATTTCCTGAATGATACATGAGAAACTACTGAGTGACTCAGCCACATTCCAAAATCTGTAACAATCAAAAGGAAAAGTTAAGTCAAGAATCCAGAAGCTTTCTGGGGGATGGTTTTAAACTTGTGCTCCATGGAGAGAAGAAATGGGTTGGACGCTATGCTCCATGGAGAGCAGAAGTGGGTTGGAGAAGAGCACAGATGCAAAATGGCAGGTTGGAAGTTTTACAAATTGCTCTATCCACTAGAAAAATGGAAAAGGTGGAAAAGAAACTGAAATGACTAGGTGGTAACCCTGGAACCAGAATAGATGATTAGAATAACTAAAGGAATACAAGAGGAAGCAAGAGTCTGCCCAGAGTTCAGCTTTTGTAAGTGAAGCAGGAACCAGTGACCCATCCCGATTGTTCAGCCCCACAGCAGTGGCTGTGGAAGGTGCAACGCAGCCCAAATTCTGGGAGAGGCCAGCTAGGTCCAGGTCTGTCAAAGGAAACCTCCTGAAAGTTGGGTCTGAGGGTCAAGGTTAGTACCTTGGTGATCCGTGAGACACCAGCATTGAAGCTGGCCTCAGTTTTGGCCCTCTGAGCAGAACATTCCACCTCTAACCAGCATCCGCCTGGGTGTAAAGACCTAGTGCACCTTTTTGGTTTTTTATTTTTTTTATTTTTTTAATCCTTCTATTGTTGGGGCATTTCCTGGTCTGGTAGAACCTTGTAGGCACGGCATAGACTCTTACTTGGTTTTGGCCCTCTCTGCAATGAAAACATTGCTTAAGTTTCTTCTTTTTCTGTCTTTTCCTGTTAGTCTGGTGGATCCTTTGAGGGTCCAGTGCAGATGATAGTCTCAGTTTCTCTCAGATGCAGCATCATCTACCATTACACCAGCATCAACAGGGACATAAAAAGCCAGAGCTGCTCTTTCTCTTTTTCTTTTTCCTTTTTGTTGTTTTTTTTTGTTTTGTTCTGTTTTTTTTCTTTTTCTTTATCTGTTTTATATATTTTGGTCTGGTAATCACCTGAAGGATGTCAGGGATACTAACCTAAATTTTAGCCTTAAAAACATCAGCTTCTGGCTTCCCACGAACACATAGCAAGAGATGGGAGAAGCTGCGCACTTCATTGTTATCATTATTTTTTTGCTTTTCAAAATTGTTCTTTTTGGGGGATTTTTGCCTATTTGTTGGTATTTTTTTTTCTTTTCTTCTGCATCTCTTTTTGTTTCTTTTCTTCCTTTTTTTTCCCTTTTTATTCTTAGTCTGGTGTACTGAAAAGTGAGAGAAATAGATTTTCAGAGTGACCACAGCATAATACTCAGAATGTCTAGTTCTCAACAAAAAATTACAAAATCTACAAGAAGACAAGATATTATGGCCCAGTCAAAGGAAAAAAATAGAATTTGATGAAAATATTCTGGAGGAAACACAGTCTCTAGAATTACTAATCAAATATTTTAGATCAAGACTCATAAATAGGATCAGTGAACTGAAGAAAACATGGGCAAAGATGTAAAGGATATCAGGAAATCAGTATATGAACAAAACTAGAATTTCAATAATAAGATAAAAATTATTAAGAAGAACCAAATGGACATTCTGGTACCCAAAAATACAATAACTGAAGTGAAAAATTCACTTGAATAGAGGGGTTCAAGAGCAGATTGGAGAAAGCAGAAGAAAAAATCAGTAAATTTGAAGACAAGAAATTGAAATTATCCAGGTTGAAGAGCAGAAAGAAAAAGAAATGAACAGAGCCTGAGGAATCTCTAGGACACCATCTAGCATACCAATATATGTATCTTAGGAGTCCAATAAGGGTAAGAGAGAGAGAAAAGAGTCAGAAAAATATATTTGATAAATAATAGCAAAAAATACTTCCCAAATCTGATGTATATAAAATTCAAGATGCATCAGGAATGCCAAGCAGAATTAACTCAAATAGATCTACAACAAGATAGTTGAAATCAAACTGTCCAATACCAAGGACAAAGACAGAATCCTAAAAAACAATAAAAGAGAAAAGTGACAAATCCTATATAAACAATTCTTAATAAGATTAACATCCAGTTTATCAACAGAAAGACTGGAAGGCAGTGGTAGGACATACTTAAAATGCTGAAAGAAAAAATATATTTTACTTGAGAATAATATACTTGGCAAACTTTTCCTTCCAAAATGAGAGAGAAATTAAGACATGTCTAGACAAACAAACACTGAGAGTTGAGGAAGTTCATTATCATTAGGCCTTCTAGGAAATACTTCATGTTGAAAGGAAAGAACACTATACAGTTTCTTAATAATGGATGAAGAAATAAACATCTCCAGTGTAAGCAAAAATATGAGTAAATTGATAGGTCAGTATTATTTCATTTGCCATTTGTAATACTGTATTTTACTTTTACTTCTTAAAAGGCAGAAAATTCATATGCATAAAAAAGCTTGCATGAGACAAATAGAATTGAAATTGAAAGAATGGAAAAATTACACCATGCAAATAGTAACCAAAAGATAGCTGTGAGATTAATCTATATAGATTATTCTCTGATAGAATAGACTTTAAGTCAAAAAACTATTACAAGAGATAAAGAAGCTCACTCTATACTGATTAAGGAGTGAGTTTCAACAAGAAGATATAACAATCATAAATATATATGTACCTAACTACAGAACTCCAAAATACATGTAGTAAATATTGACAGATTTGAAAGAAGAAATTGAAAATTCTACACTAATAGTAATAAACTTCAATAAACAACTTTCAATAATGGATAGAACATCTAAACTGAAAATTAGTAAGAGAATAGATGACTTGAATTGATATTATAAACCAACAAGACATAGTGGGCATTTATACAACAATTCTCCAAGTAGTAGCAGAATACACAGACAATATGTTAGGTCACAAAAGAAGTTTCAATAAACTAAAAAATTGAAAACATACAATGTATCTTCTCTGGTCACAATGGAATGAAGTCAGAAATCAATAATAGAGAGAGAACTGGAAAATCCACAAATATGTGGGAATTAAATAACACTCAAACAACCAAAGGACCAAAGAAGAGATCATAAGGGAAATAAAGAAATATCTTGAGGTGAATGAAAATGAAAACCCAACACACCAAAACTTATGGGGTTCAACAAATGAAGTACTGAGAATGAAAGGCATGGCTCTAAAACCTTATATTAAAAATGAAGAAAGATCTCAAAGCAGAGGCATAACCTCAGAACTGGAGTATCTAGAAAGAAAAGCAAAGTAAACTAAATCCAGAGTGAGCAGAAGGAAGGCAATAATAAAGATTAGATGGATATAGATGAAATCAAGAATTAAAAAACAATAGAGATCATTAAGAAAGTCAAACGGTGGTTCTATGAAAAAATCAAGAAAATCAACAAACTTTTAGCTAGAGTGACAAAGAAAAAAGAGAGAGGATGTAAAGAGATAATATCAGAAATAAAATGGAGACCATTACCACTGGCCCCACAGAAATGAAAACGACTATAAGAGGATACTATGAACAAGTGTTTACCAACAAATTAGATAACCCATATGAAATGTACAAATTCTTAGAAACAAGTCACCTACATTGTCTCAAGAAGAAATAGATATATACAGACCAATAATATGTAAAGAAAGTGAATCAATAATCAATAACACCCACACACAAAAATAAAACAGGACAAGATGGCTTCACTGATGAACTTTACCAAATATTCCAAGAAAAATTAACAATCCTGCTCAAATTCTTCCAAAAAATTGAGCAGGAGGGAACACTACCTAATTCATTCTATGAAGCCAACATTACCCTAATACCAAAGTCAGATAACAATACAACAGGAAAGCAAAATTACAGACCAATATATAACTCCTCCAGAAAATATGACCAAACCAAATCTTTTTTTTTTTTTTTTTTTTCCCCAGTTCTGCATGGTATATTCTGATGGAAAATGGCCTACATCCGTCGCTGCTTCACCGCTCAGGACAACCGCCAAAGTCCCAAAAAAGCCCCAGTATTTCAACTGTCCCTCCTCTCCCTGCCCCAAAAATGTCCAGTGGCCACCGGCTCCACCTCACTGTTACAATTTCTTCTATTGCTTGAATCACAATATGTCTACAACAGAACACCACCAAGTCCACTCTAGTCCACAGCTCCTCCCCCAATCCTGAGGGGATTTGGAAGGTGATGTCCACTCCACCTCCAAGTGAGAGAGGGCTTATATCCCATGGATATAGTGGATGGGATTATCTTGCCTTCAGCTGCAGGGCCTGACCAAACCAAATCTAACAGCACATTAAAACAATTATCCACAATGATCAAGTGGGATTTATCCCAGATATGTAATCATGGTTCAACATAAGAAAATCAATTAATGTAATACACCACATTAATGGAACAAAGGAAAAACAAATAGATGACATTTCAATTGGCACAGTAAAAGCATTTGAAAAAATCCAGCACCTTTCTTGATAAAGGCAAAACAACTAGGAATAGAAAGAAACTTCCTCAACATGATAAAGGGCATGTATGAAAAACCCACAGCTAACATCCTACTTAATGGTGAAAGACCAACAGCTTTCCCTCTAAGATCAGAAACAAGAAAAGAATGTCTACTGTCACCTCTATTATTCAACTTTGTACTGGAAGCTCTAGTCAGAACAATTAAGAAAGAAAGAGAAATGAAAAGCATCTAAATTGAAAAGGAAAAAGTAAAACTTACACTATTTGCAGATGACATGATCCTATATATATAAAGTCCCCCCAAATTGACAAAAAACGCTAGGGAATATTCTGGCATCATTTATAACAAATGTACGACACCAATGCTAAGTGTCAGCAATAGGAGGTTATGGGAATGTTTCATTTTTCATTCTTAAAAGAATATTGCATGCCACAACCACCACCAAATTTCCTTGTCACCTATACTGTTCTACTCTGAGGCTTCTCTGAAAGTACATGCAGCCAACTGCAGGTCAAAGTTTCATCTTCAGAAAGGAAAAAAAAAAAAAAAAAAGAACTTGATATGAGAAGCAAAAGCAAGGATATAAATTATGTTCTACTTGTCAATTAACATAATTCAGGTAAGAAGGTAAATGTGGAACACTGTCAGGTGTCTCGAAAGACAGGGCCTTTTGAACATCTTGAATGTTATATAGCTACATCTATGGAATATAAATGTATCCTTGTTGCCATAGGTATGTTTTCTGGATAGACAGAGGACCTGACAGTAGCTAACAAAATATTAAACTTCCCTCCTGGGGAAGTCTTGCTACTTTCTCAAATAAGATGGCCAAAGCTTTGGAATATATACACCTTGTCTAATAAAAGAAAACAGGCTAATAAGCCAAGCCCATGTTCTTAATGCTTGTACTTATGAACCTTATTCTTATAATAATGAAACTAAGCCTAATTATAATTAATGCCTAAGAATTACCTCCTGAAAATCTCCCTGTTACTCAAATGTGGCCTTTCTCTAATCCAAACTCTGCAAATAAACTCACTACTTTCCCTCCAATGTGGGATATGACTTCCATGGATGAGACTCCCTGGCACTGAGGGATTATTACCAATTATTAATCAGTGATGCATTTGGAGAAAGACCTTGATCAAAAGGGGGAAATATTTAATAAAAGAGTTTTTATGGTCAAGAGATTTAAAAGTGAGTCATGACTTCATTCTGGAGGTTACACTTATGCAGGTCTCAGCCAGACTTCTCAAACTGCCACAGTAAAACAAAGCCTCAAACAAAGTGCTCCTGAGGGCCATATGGACATCCAGACACCATAGGCAAGCTACACAGCCACATGAAATCAATACTGCCTCTATGGGTTCTCTCTGGGAGTATATGAAAAGTTATTTCCCCAATATAGCATAGTTATACTAATTTATAAATCTTTTAATCATGATTCTTCGACTTCCTTTATTTGAAAATATAATAGCCAATTTACCTGCTAAGTATATTTCTCAGAGTCCTAAAACTTTGGGTTGTTCTTATGCTGGTTGAGCCCTGAAACCTAGCAGATACGTGGCTAACTCCTAGTTTCCAGTTCTTCAGGCTTTCCTTGCACAACTAACAAAATGATGATGATGGATCAGCCCCATCCCAAAAGCAAAGACTATCTTCAACTGCAAGTAAAACAATTTCACTTCTCTGCCCCATAATATCTATATCACTTCTCAGCCTGAAACAGAGTGGGCATTGTCCTAAATCCCTCAAGATTGAGGAATGAATAAAATTAAGAGCAGAGTGCAACCACTGACTAAAGCAGATTTATTGTTATTGTAGTTTACTATCATGCATAAACTGAGTAAATTATAATACTGATA
Organism: Cabassous unicinctus; assembly: GCA_029593785.1. NCBI lineage: Eukaryota > Metazoa > Chordata > Mammalia > Cingulata > Chlamyphoridae > Cabassous > Cabassous unicinctus. Next base: position 17,172 of record JAQZBX010056831.1, read on the forward strand.
TAAAAATAACATTTTAAAGAAGGAAAGAAAGGAAAGGCATCCAAATTGAAAAGGAATAAGTAAAACTTGCCCTATTTGCAGACAACATAATCCTATATATAAAAAATCCTGAAAGATCCACAAGGAAGATATTGCAACATATAAATGAATTCAGTAAATTGTGGGGTACAGGACCAACATGGAAAAATCAGTAGTGTTTCTCTACACTAGTAATGAACAATCTGAAGAGGAAATCAAGAAAAAATCCATTTACAATAGAAACTAAAGAACCAAATATCTAGGAATAAATTTAACTAAGGGTACAAAAGACATATATACTGAAAACTGCAAAACACTGCTGAAAGAAATTAAAGACCTAAATAAATGACAAGACATTCAATGTTATTTGATTGGAAGAGTTAACATTCTTAATATTTCTATATTATTCAAGCAATTTGAAATGGGGATAATTTATGCTGTCCAAAGGGAGTAGATATTAGATTTAATAACCCTACAGGTAAGGCTTTTGGCCATGGTAGATTGAGGGAGTCTGTGAATTTAGTTAATTGAATTTTAATTATACCATTTGTGCTTTCTATTAAGCCTGAGATTGGGGGTGATAGACACAAGAAAAATGTTGCACAATAGGCCCTATTTGACATATTGATTTTATAATTTGTCTTGTGAAGTAGGTTCCTCCGTCACTATGAAGTTCCAGGGGAATTTCCCAAATGGGAATTATTTTTTTCTAATAATACTTTTTTTTATTGTAGCAGCAGTAGCTTCTCTAAGGGAAAGCCTTCAGCAAAATGGGAATACACACATATTATTATTAAAACACATTTATTTATTTATTTATTTATTTTTTATTGTGGGTAAAAATCAAAATTTTCACAATACATACCAATATTTGTAAAATGATATATAAATACATATGCATATATGTGCATTTGTTT